>JABCPV010000540.1:0-16889 GCA_016584345.1 Suillus ampliporus | reverse complement strand
TGCAAGTCCCTCTTTGCGCACCGCAGTAAGACGAATCTAGACCGAAAATTGTTTGTGGAGGCCCTTTACGACGCGGAGAGGGTGTGGTTAATATTCATCTTGTCTCTATATGTGTGTTGATGCCGCTTATGTATAGGTCATCGAACTCAATCCCTCTTCTTACCTGGGGTACGAATTGAAGCATCTAGCGCTTCTCGGGGCACACCGCTATGATGACGCAATCGAGGCCTTCAAAACCATGCACCCCAAGTTGGATGATTCTTCCAATGCACAGATACAAAGTAAGTCGCGAATGACTCTTGCGTCGAGGTGAAGATGATCAACTCATTCTCCAGAGTTGCGTCAGCAATATGTTAGTCCGTCGGAAGTGGAAGACGCTATTCGACGAGCCATTCACGCTCCACTGGAAAATGCTCCGCTTCGCCTAATCAACACCTCCACTGGACGTTTATGTGGTCGAGAGGCTCAGAAAAACGCCTTCATGGACAGCGCAGAATACAAGGAAATTTTGTATTCGTCAATGACGCATGCGCCCCTCCAAACAAAGCCTATCGAAGAAGCGGTCGCGAAGTACTTTGGTTGGGTGATGCTGTCCCATAGGTGGGAGAGCGAGGAGCCGCTGCTGCACGACATCCAGGGAAAGGTCGTGTACGATTTGGATGCAGTTGGCACCATGGTGAAGTTGCAGACATTCTGCAAACTTGCTCGCCATGCAGGGTATTGCTGGGCGTGGAGTGATACATGCTGCATCGACCAAAAGAACAATGTTGAGCTTCAAGAATCAGTCAACTCCATGTTCGTCTGGTATCGCCACTCAGCGCTGACGATCGTTTACCTCGCGGATGTCCCGCCTTCCGCGAAGTCGGGTGCCCTGGCAAACAGTGTTTGGAATACGCGAGGATGGACTGTTCAGGAGTTCTTGGCCCCCAAAATTGTTATCTTTTATCGAGCAGATTGGACTCCATATCTTGATGACCACTCTTCCAACCACAAGGGGTCTGTTGCTATCATGCAGGAGTTGCAGGATTCAACAGGTATAGATGCATGGGCGCTCATCGCATTCCGTCCAGGGATGACAGGCGCCCGAGAGAAACTTCGATGGGCGTCAAACCGTGTCACCACCTTGCAGGAAGACATCGCGTATTCATTGTTTGGCATCTTCGGCATCTACCTACCCGTAATCTACGGAGAGAAGAGACAGAATGCACTTGGACGACTCTTGCAGGAGATTGTTGCTCAGTCAAGCGACATTACAGCCCTGGACTGGGTCGGAAAGTCATCTGAGTTCAATAGCTGTCTGCCAGCTGACATTGCATCATACAAACTTCCTCCATGCATGTCACCATCTCTGTCTGAAGGTCAGATACAGATGTCCGTCTTGTCGCTGAAAAATGCCGCTGCCATGGAGCTGGCTTTGATACTGTATACCCGGCTGGCCAACCTGAGCCCTCCTCGTTTCATGAACCGCAGGCTGCGACTCCCTTGCATTGCATTTCTTGTCACAGAAGTCAGTTGGAGGGGCGGTAGAGGCCAGGAGACATGTTTCACTTATGATGTCAAGGCGGATGGGCTTGACGACCTGCTAATCACCACCGAAGAAAAGTTGGTTCAATTCTGGCCGGCACGGCCCACTGCGCGGACATTCTTGCTCATCCGCCCGTGGCATCATCATGATCTCGGGCTACCTGATTTTTCAGACGAGATGCAGAGCATGTATGAGTCTAGGCCTGCATTAGACGCATCTCTCGGCAGCTCTCCTCAGGCTAGAGGCAATGAGCCAGCTAATTCAAAGTCTCACACGCGAGCGTCGAAATTAATCGGTCGCTTTGGACGACCTTTTGGCGCACGTCTGCCAGCGCAGCAACGTGGTGGGACGTACAAAAATTCAGAGTCTCACTTGCGAGCATCGAAGTTGATTGTTCGCCTTGGACAGCCTTTTGGCGCACTGTTGCTAGCGCAGCAGCATGGTGGGGAGTATAAGAGAATCGCTTCAGACAATAATATCATCGCACAGGTCAGAGACATGGCTGCTGTTAGCAACATGATGGACGTCAGAACACTAGAGATATTGTAGCTGTATGCGTTTCGTATCACGGAGATTTCTGACGGCATTTTTATTATACCTTGACAGTACCTGTATACCCCTGGGCCTTTGTATGGTATGATATCCTGACTTAAAACGGCAAAACAAGCCACCAGCATTGTATGATCGAACCGTCACTCACAGCACCGGCTGAGAAGCGGCATTTGTCCATCCAGTCACTCATCGATATCGGTCAGTCCTTATCATTATCGTCATTTAATTCTTTCACCCGGGCAGCTCATCCTTTATTACGTGATTGTAATCACGGCAAGCACATTCCCTGACACCCCAGCCCCTTACACCCCGAACGAGGAGGGATGGGTTGTAGCTCCCGATGGACGGCTTCTCTTCTGCATCCCACTCGTTTTCCACCCGGCGACGTGTGCCCTGGGCAACACGCTGGTGATGCCAAACAATACCTTGCAGCTGGACTTGAGTTGTGTCGCACACGGTACATCATGGTACGAGTGTAGGAAATAGAAGGCTGTCTTGCATTCGTCATAAGATGTCCATGGGTCACGTCTTTGATATATCCATCTCATAGTTAATGGAAGGTCCATTTAGATCAACGCACAAAGTTTGTACAATACATGTTTACTATTTCTCGATACGTGGCTTTGTCTATTCTTATTTCGTCCTGTAATACTGTAGCGAGTTCCGACGTTATCTTTTACACTTCATTCGCGATTCTTTGCTCATGACATGCTGTTTATTTACCAAGTTCATCAGGAAAACGCTCCCAAGCTAATTAGAACCAGCTCTCGAGAATACTACATTATTATGTCTAACAATACTAATTCTAAGTTTTAGCAGGCTTAGATTGCTTTTTTTACCCCCTGATAAAAAGACAAGAATTCAAAAGAATGAGAACATATTTAAGAACATTATCATACATTGTGGAGTTAGTCCGTTGATTTTAGATGAGGAATCCAACCAAATCAGACAGCATTACAAGGAAAAAACTAGTCTTTGATTAAAAATGGGTATATGTTACAGAAACCTCCCACCGGTTACCCAGATAACCCAGTTATCCTTTTATTCTTCATGTTCTTTCTGTTTTACTTTCATTATGTGAATCAGCCGATCCTGATCTGATGGATTGGCCTCATGATTATCCTCATGCTGCTTATCTGGTTATCTCAACATATTCATTTATGATCCTTCCTTGCCAGCAGATCGTACCAACAATCTGGTGACTATCCCTTAGCCCTGCTGCGTCAATTGATACTTTTAATGTTCAACCGGTAACTGCCCATGACCCTTACCATTATCTTGTTCACTACCCTATACCCTACCTCACTGGTGATAGGTTATGCACCTGTCATATACCATATTCCCAGGTAAACTTCCGGACATCCGGATCTCAGATCTGATCCAGATCTGTTGGACTAATCTGTTGTCTGGTCCCCTTTCATTTCCTGTTCATATAACTCTAACCTATCATTAACTCCTTTCGGTATTCCTGTACTCCAGTAATCCGGTTATCCTTACTTCCGCTATTCTTACTGATCCGTTTACCTATACTTCATTTCTGTCCCATGATTGGTGATCAATCCTACTTACTAATAGACTTTGCTTATACTTCGTACATAGCCTTGGACCTTGCTGATTGATCATTCCGTTAGTTATCCGTAGTATATAAACTCTTGTAAATGTCTGTAGTACTTCAGTTCGAATATCAACTTAGATTCTACTCATTCCGCTCCGAACTCTAAGTCCTAGGGTTGGACAGGGGTATGGGTAACCCCTGGGGGTTGTGGGTAGGGGTATCGAGGGGTACGGGTATGGGTTGGGGCCTCGTGACCCCCGGACCCCTGGATTATTGGTGGGTGCCTGACTATACAGTACCAGTACTACATTGGGATGGCAAACCTTAAACCTTATCTCTAAATAGATCATATCACTGATTCACACTTCAGCTTCCAAACTAGCTTCTGAACGAAACTTCTCATGTTACCTAAAAGAATCAAGAAGCCCACCGAAAAGGTGTTGGCTATGGCCACCGAACGCCCACTCAAACGGAAGGCCACTTCGGATCAGTCTTCTAATGCCACGATAGCACAAAAACGAAGCAAGGTGACAGAGATTGATCAAACTAACAAGAGTCCATCACCAACTACCTATCGAGCCACGGTACGGACCGAAGAAGAAGATGCGGCATACACTGATGCCATTGTGATCAACTCCGATACTGAAAATGACGAAGCCAAGCAGAGTTCAGCAGAAAGTGCTTCAGAGTCCTCTGATGCGGAGCTAGGTCAATTGCTATACTATCCAATCAGCACAAATACTAAACGGCTATAGAGAGACTAATGAAAGAGTGGTCCTCGCCTATATATGCCTTCTTTCAACCAATCCCGACTATTGAGTATCATGATCAGCGTCGTTGTCATGTTTTCAAGTGTGCAGCCCATGGCTGTAATCACCGTGTTCGTCGTTATCTCGACAAAAAAGACGCGAAGTCTACGGGGAACATGCGCAAACATGTAAAGAGCTGCTGGGGTCAGCCAGCATTACAAGCTGCAATGGACTGTGGAAATACCACGGCAGCACAAGATGGACCCATCAAAAGTCTACTTGAAACAGGGTCAATCAAGACATCATTTGATCACAAAGGTAAAGGGAAAGTGACTTACTCACACCATCAACACACACGCACAGAGACTCGGTATGTGCACCCAGTTAAATCTCTGAGACACCGTTAAACTGATTGTAGTGCCGAAATCGTCTGATGGGTCTCGGAGAGTCTGCGCTCCTTTGAAATAGTAAAGGACCGAGGTTTCAGCGTGCTTATGAAAACAGGGCGTCCAGAATATTACATACCATCACCGAAAACCGTTGCACGCGATGTCAGACAGGTGTTCGTTCGAACACGCGCGCGCATTGCACGAATGCTACAGGACTACCCTGGCGAATTGAACTTTGCAACCGACGTGTGGACGTTGCTGAATCATGGGGCGTTTGTCACCGTTTCCGTGCATCTCGAACACGAAGGTCAGGCGCTGTCAATGATACTCGACATTGTTGAGGTGGCGAAGGTAAATGAAATGAAGGGGGACACGCACCATATTGCTGACTATTTGTAGTCACATACAGGCGCCAATTTAGCGGAGGCGTTCGCAAATATTCTAGAGGAATTTGGTATATCAGACAAGGTGCGAGGAACTCAATATTATAAGGAAAAAACTCACCAGGTCTATCAAGATATTGATCGTGGCTGCGGACAATGCGTCGTCCAACGACACGCTCGTTGCAGAGCTTGCAGTGATTCTGCCGAAGTTTGGTGGAGACACAAACCGGTCAAGGTGTTTCCTCCACATAGTAAATCTTGTTGCAAAGTCATTGCTCCGAGAGTTCGATGCACCTAAAAAAAAAAGGAATGATGATGCGGAGGAAGAAGAGGGTGGTAGCAAAGATGGTAGCAAAGACGAAGATGGTAACGAAGACGAAGAGGAGGGTGGACTCACCGAGGATACCATGGATCTCGAGGACTCGCAAACACAAGTCAATGACTCCAACAAAGGTGTCGAGGATGATGACGATGTCGAGGGATGGGTGGATGAGGTTGCACTGCTGAGTGCAAAGAAGCGCAAAAAGCTAGCGCGCAGTATTCGCTCAATCAGAATTGCATTGATCAAGGTGATAAGATAGTAATTGTACTCACCTTACATCCCCTACTGACACCCCCCAACAGCTGCGCAAACTCGCCTTCAAAATCCTTCACTCCACCACTATACTCTTGCCTGCATGGAAGGCCATCATTGCAGATCTAAAACTGGCTGTCAGGATCATGCCGTGTGATGTGTCCACGCGCTGGAACTCTACTTACGATATGTTGACTTTCGCATTGGAGTACCGGAAAGGTCTTGACATGATGACAGACCAATGGAGACTGGGACTTGGTGAGTATGAGTTGACACCACATGAGTGGACGCTTGTTAAGCAGTTGCGCGATGTGCTCAAAGTGAGTGACATGTCACATAGGTCACACTCAATACTAACTTAGTAATCAGGTCCTCAAGGACGCCACCTTATACTTTTCCCATTCGACACCAAACCTGCCAATGGTGATCCCAGCCATGGATCACATTGACAGCGTTTTCGCAAGCAGCATGATCAAGACGCACCGGCTTGACCCTGCAATCCGTGCTGGCCTTGGACTGGCAAAACGGACTCTAAACCAATACTACTCACTGACTAATGCATCAAAGGCTTACCGTATTGCGATGGGTACATACTACTGTTTTCTTTTTCCTTTTCACTAACTATGTTGTAGTTCTCCATCCCTCCCACAAGCTAGCCTATTTCTGGGCTGCAGGATGGCAACAGGAATGGATCGACGCCGCTGAAGAACTCGTACGTTCTGAATTCCAGTGCTCGTATGTGTCTGGTTCAGCAGCCAAGGAGTCGCCTAGTAAACCGTTAACTGAGGACATCGACGAGGTGCGTACTAATGTTTGTTGTTCTGTATTGTCCCTACTAACTAGTACACACAGGATGATGATGCAAGCAACGTCTTTGATCGCCTACCAACGCTTGCCCATGTCAAGACCCTTGCCAGTGCCGACGAACTCGAAATGTACCTCAACGCTGATGTTGAGGACGTTGGAGATGCGATTGCCTGGTGGTACAGACACCGCAAGACTTACCCCCGCTTATCTCGTATGGCGCTGAATTATTTAACTATTCTGGGTATGCGCTCTTTTTTTTTGGTTTGTTTTTGCTCTAACACGTCTCCGCAGCAACATCTGTTGATGTTGAACGGATTTTCAGCCGAGGTCGCCTACTTCTATCTCACGTTCGAAACCGTCTTTCTGTGCAGACCACCCGAGCTCTCCTTTGTGTAGGATTATGGAGCCAACTAGGATTAGTCAAGGACACGGACATTAATTCTGTGGCGAGCCTCCCAGACATGGATGGGGAAGACGAGGAACTCGACGATGGATGGGATAGCATTAGTCTTCGTTAAATTTTTACTACTACATTGTTGTTACAGCGAGCTAGAGACTTGACGGGTATGTGTATACCCCTGGTACCCATTACCCACGGATGACCCTTGAATTTACCCGCACCCCTAAGGACCCTTGGGTAGACGGGTATAGATAGTTGATGGGTGCGGGTCCGGGTTGATGTTGTCGCACCCGCGGGTTTACCCCTGTCGAACACTACTAAGTCCTCCTCCGTCCAGACTTGAGTATCTTACTCTAGTCTACTCCAAGACTTAGGATTGAATCCTATAGTCTATATCTCCGCCTCTGTCTTCGGACAGCCCATATCCGATAGTTTCTAGTTCGGACTACATCTGGATTAGTCTTTACGCTACTCGTCCGATATCCAGAAGACTCACGGATCGGACCACGATACTTATCCATCTTTCCAGACGCGATACTCTAGCCTTTTGAAATAAGGGGCACAGCATACGAGCTGAGGCCGAAGCCCTTCAGATCCGATACCCTTTGAGTACGACCTTAACAGCACCCCTTTCTTCTACTGCACAGCAGATCCCACCTATGATTGACTCCTTATTTACCTACCTGCCCTCAACCAGCAGAATACGTATATATAGTAGACACCAGTCATTTGTATTCTCTAACTTAATCTACTTTGTTCTACCTGGATCCTTTGCTAAGGATCTACCTCTGTTCCTCAGAAGCTTTGCTAAGCTTCTGCTGTATACCAGACCCATAGCAGTTTCACTATAAGTCTGTATACACCTCAAACCTTTCATAAAGAGCGCTGAAACACCATTATGCCCTGCCTGCAAAACCTGTGAAGAGTCAGTACATCACTTCTTGATGTCGTGCACCGCATACTACACCCAGAGAGACGCCTTACGCAGATCAATCCCAAATTGCGCGTACCACATCTGCAGTCTCCTCAACAGCAACAAGCACATCTCCGACTTGTTCAAGTATATTGCTGCCACAAAGCGCCTAGAACAAGAGTTTGGGAACATTGCAGACAAAGACTGAAAGGAACTGAGCCACCTCATTCCCCGCACATACCCAGACCCATCCCTCAGAACACACCCGTGAAGAACTGAGCCTGAGAAAACCTAGTGTAACCGCGCATACACCCCAAAACCCCTGTACGGGGTGCAAGCCAATGGTCCCTAATTACACCAACGCCAGAAAAATCAATAGAATGAAGTAGTATATAGCATGTGCTGTCTACATTGGGCTTTGCCCTAAGAAGACATTAAATAGGATTTTTTTTTTAAAAAAAAAAACCTCAAACCTTTGACTTCAGATTTATCTGTCGTAATGACCCTCTACATCAGTAGCTCTATGGCCTTTGTAGAGAAGCACTATCCAAGTTCATAACAGTATATATGGGTAGGCTAATGTAAAGAACAATGTATGCCACGACCGACTGACATATATGACAACAGTATCAGCTTTGCAAATCCATATTGTGCACTATGAATCTGAGTGGGGAATGATCTAGTCTTCCATCATATTGTCGAGGTCAAGCAGCTCGAATGCTTCCAGCTCACTAGCGTGGTTACTGGTGGCACCACTGTGTCTCAACTTCCTGCGAGCAGAGTGAGCACCAAGGCAACACCTTCTAAAGGGAACTCACTGTGTGGCCTTGTAAATGTTGGCCATCATGCAATGGAATTTTGCTGGCATGTCCTTCTTCAGCTTTCCCATGAACTTGACATGGTAGTTATACATCTCGCTGAATAGGTTTCCTGTAAAGTTGAATTTCGACAGTGAGGGTACAACAAATCTGCTGGTGTGCAGAAGTATGTTGGGTCTTGCTGCCTGCTGCTATGCTAGAGACAAGCACATTCGACCCTAAAGGGTTTCTGACTAGGCTAAAGACTCCAAGAGAGAGAGAGAGAGAGAGAGAGAGAGAGAGAGAGAGCGTCGAAAATTGGCATTCCAAGTCACTCCAGGTGATAGTAAGGGTAAAGACTAACTCACATACTGAAGTCACTTTACCCTTGTATAATACATACAGCCGAGGTTGAAATATCCCTGTTCTACACAGGCCACCCCATGTGGGCCCATCTCAAGTGTTTATCTGATATGAACAGTGGGCCCATGGTATGTAATGTAGTAAATAAGTGTAGACTTTTCTATTGACTTTGGTAGGTAGTGTATGGTAGGTAGTGTATGAAATATGTACCTGATACCAACAGGTGGGCCAATCTCAAGTGTGTATCTGATACCAACAGGTGGGCCAGCCTCAAGTGTGTATGTGATATGAACAGTGGGCCCATAGTATGTAGTGTAGTAGATAAGTGTAGACTTTTCTATTGACTTTGGTAGGTAGTGTATGGTAGGCAGTGTTTGAAGTATGTACCTGATACCAACAGGTGGGCTGGTCAAAGTGTGTGTATGTGATACCAACAGTGGACACATGGTATGTAGTGTAGTAGACAAGTGTAGACTTTTCTATTGACTTGGGTAGGTAGTGTATGGTAGGTAGTGTATGAAGTATGTACCTGATATGAACAGGTGGGCCGGGTGGGCAGTGATACTGATATATACAGATAGAAGGATCATGGACACTGCTCGGTCAATGAGTTAGTGGTCATCGACTAGCTTCCATAATATACATGCCAGGACCACCTCGGTCAAATATGATGGATAAGGGATTGCCAGGATCCGATGTAGGCAGCCACATTGCAGTAGAACAAGGGCCACCGAGTGTTTGTGTGCACGGAATGTATACAATTGGTCAAAGAATACCTGGCCGAATGATATACAATGGTTTTACCGAGATCCTATGGAAGTAGGTAGGGAAGTATCAGACTCCATGCCACCGGTCATATACATAATGCCGACCGGTAGCAAGAAAATATCAAAGAATTGTACAAGTTGGTGAAGTTTTGGTTGCACAGAATCACATCGGCATAGAACAGGCAATCGGTCACA
Source organism: Suillus ampliporus (assembly GCA_016584345.1). Taxonomy (NCBI): domain Eukaryota; kingdom Fungi; phylum Basidiomycota; class Agaricomycetes; order Boletales; family Suillaceae; genus Suillus; species Suillus ampliporus. Next base: position 6,920 of record JABCPV010000540.1, on the reverse strand, counting down.
TGGAGTATAATTCAGTCGTGCCAAATGCATATGGTGCCAACATGCAGTTCGGTCACATGGAGTATCAATTGGTCAATTCTCCAACCGAAATAAATTGTGCCGACATGGTGTCGGTACTTGTATCACACAAAAGAGAGTCAAGATACATAATTGTACAAGTTGGTGAAGTTTTGGTTGCACAGAATCACATCAGCGTAGAACAGGCAATTGGTCACATGGAGTAGAATTCAGTCGCACCAAATGCAAAAGAATGACCAAGATATATGGTGCCGACATGCAGTTCGGTCACATGGAGTATAAATTGGTTGATTCTCTGACTGAGATAAATTGTGCCGACATGTTGTCAGTACTTGTATCACACAAAAGAGAGTCGATATACATGGAGTCAACTCCCAAACAACTTGATTTGAATGCAATACTAATATACAAGGGTAATTCGCCGACCGACTCAAGCTCTGTGTACAACTATATATTCTACCAAATGATCAGGGGAGAGACTGCGCAGCAGAAGCAGGTGACAGTACAGTATATAAAAGACAGGTGGGTGCTGACACCGAGGACGCTTGTCCAGACATGAATGTGGTGCCCTGCATGTCAGGATGACCGAAAGGGCAAGACACCGAGGTTTGGCTGACCCCAACAGACATAGGTAGAGGACCAACCGAAGGGCTGAACATACTGTTCAAGTACCTCAAGCCCAATGCGGTAGCCAAGGAAGCATTGGCGGGGCTGGGAAGGACAGATTGGGGACGACCTGGTCCTGCCAAAGCTTCTCCACCAGGCAGACGAGCCCATTAACCAGTGTAACGGTGGTGCCAACATCAAGCTGCATGGACGAAAGATCTGCACACATTGAGGAGATGTGGGTGTCGAAGTCCTGTTCCATCACATCGACCCTGGCAAGTGCATTCTGGTCGGCCATTTGCATGGCAGCGACCTGAGTGGTGAGGGCAAGCATGTGGTCGTGGATGGTGCTGACGGTTGGTGGCAAAGATGCCGGAGGAAGGGAGACAGTGTTGGTCGGAGGAGTTGGTATGCCATCCAAGTGTGGCTCCGTCCAATGATCGGTGGGGAAGTCATCCACAGAAGCGATGGCTCGAGGCTCATCGACCACCATCTTCTCTTCTGCTGGCACCTCGGTCTCGATGTCAGTGTGCTGCTTGGCATTAGCATTGGGCTTGATGTCAGCTTCATCTAAAAACATGGGTTAAAGGATGTAAGGATGAAAGAACAAATGACTTACCAGTCTCCTTGACAGCTTCCTGTTCAGACTCAAAGATGGGAGTCGGAGGACGTGCATGAGAGGTTGCTCTGGTTGTCCTAGAGGACACCTTTGACTTGGAAGCCGGTACAGCCTTGGGCCTTGGGCGTGGCATGGAGGCCTGCCGAGCCATCGGAGGAGCATCGGAATCGACCAACACTGGTTGCTCACACCGCACCTTCATTATGTGGCACTTCTGGCAGGACTTCATGACCTGCCCCCTCCTGCCAATGATGACACAGCAGGGCTCACCGACACATCTCTGGCATGGTGGATTGTACTATCAGAGAGTCAGTGACTGTGCAGGCTGCAGAAGATAAATACATACCATCTCAGCATCGGCCTTGGCGAGTTGATGCCCTCTAACGGGCTCGGCAACTTCCTCAGCCTTCTCCTTTCCTTTGCCCTTGGCCGGTGGGCGACCGATGGGGTCTTCAGCATCCTTCTGAGAATGGTTGAGGGGTGAAGACTGAGAGGCAAAGGTAAATCTCACCTTCTTGATGCCTTTGGTATTGCCCTGTGCGCAAATCAGCAATGGTGTCAAGAGTGACATTACTGCTGTGCTTACCTTGTATTTTGGCGGAGCTGCAGGTGCAGGTTCAGTGATCTTTGACAGCTAAGGTGATGTCAGCACCTGCTTGCAAATGATACCAGGAGAAACATACCTTTTGAACTATAATGGTGCCTCCTGGCTGCCGGTCCTCATCCTCAGTGTCAGAGACAACAGCTTTCAACAAGGGCTTCGACACCTTGTGTTTCTTTCTCCCCAACTCAGCTCCCGGGCTGTCCTCTCGGGGTCTCTGAGTCCCATGGTCAGGCAGTTTGCCCTTGTCAGTCTTCTGGTGACCAGAGAGGGGGAGTGAATTGATTGGAGGGACTGACATGACCTCAGCAGCTGGTGCTGGGGCAGCTTGAGGTGCAGCTGCAGGTGCAGGCTTGCTTGCTTGTACTGTGGGGGGAGTGTTAAGGTTTCACTGTTGATCCAATGTGTGCTGACTCACCATATCCAACGGTCTTGGGGAAGAAGGGGTGGGACTCCATATGAGGATCATCATCCCGCACACAGTGCCACTGTGGCTTGAGGCCTTCGTTCATGGTTGCTCTGACCTCAGCTGCTGCAGACAACAGGAATGGCGAGATGACCAAGGCATTCCTGCCATGCTGCTGAAGTGCTTTGGACTGTGAAGGGTCGGTGAGCACATCAACACAACCAGGCTAAAGAAAAAAACTTACCACTAGCCTCACAATCTCATGAACTTGGTCGACGGCCACCTGGCCATCTGCTTCCGATCGTTTGATCTGGTGGACTGAAGCACACAAAGACATATCAGCGATTGCCAAAGCCAAGTTGGATTCAACTGAAGACATAGTAACATTGTAGTGATAAAATGAAAAAAAAATGAAGATGATAGGGTTAGTGTTGACCTAGTTATATAGGGAACAACTCTGTGTGGATGTGGATTGGACTTCACAAAAGTAAAGTCGACAAATGGCACTTCTGTGGTCAGCAAAATGTGACACTGGCGGCAATGGCTGATGTGTGGAAGCAGCCGTGGGACTTATGCATTGTTCACCCAACATGGGGTTCCAGTAGTGCACAATCGTCCACCTCACACCCAACCATACCAACTGCCAGCAAACCATTTTCGAAGTCCATTCCCAGCACTATGGATTCCGAGGAGCATCCAATCGACAAAGCTCGGAGATTACAAGACGAGTGCATCAAAGCTGACCGGAATTTCTTTGTCATGTGGGACCGGTGGGTGCCACCCAAATTGTGGCTGACTCCATCCCCTCAAAAGGATGGGATTCCTGTTGGTTTTAACACCATTCACATTCCACCCAAACGACCAACTACATCCTGGAAGAAACGATCAAATAAATCTACACCCTCGCTCATGCCACCAAGCAAGACACAGGCAGAAACACTTGCCAAGCAACATTTTGGCCATGAAAGTAAGTTTGCTGTTCAATTAACCTTTGCCAATGATTGACCACATGTCAGTATTTGACATGTGCTGGAGCACTGAGACTGATCAACTGCCGATGGTGGAAACACCAACGGTGACATCATCGGCCAAACCACACTTTGGGGGTCAAAGTAAGTCCAGGATGTGCATGACATTGCCCATTATTGACCCACTCATTAGCATTCGACATGTGCTAGGACACTGAGGTTGATCCGGTGCCGACTGTGAGCGTGGAGACGGCCGGACCTGCAGCCGCAGGGCAATACAATCTTTGTTGGGATGACAAACCACATCCATCAAAGGTGCACTCGCCACCGATAGTAAATAGTGTTTTAAAGTCCGGTCTGGTCTGGTCTTTTGGCCTTATTTGGAGGCAACCGGACCAGGACCGGTTTTTTTATTCCCACGATATCAAGCAACCGGACCAAGACTGATAAAGACCGATATTTTCGGTCTTTTGCGGTCTTTGAGTGAGATATGAGCTTTACAAGAAAGGGTTGTAAAATAGTGATCTGTATGTGAGCCAAATATGAAATGTCATGATCAACCTCAGGCTTCTTAACGAAATATGTGCTGCAAGTCAAGGCGATTGTATAGCTAGTCTTAACTTGTCAATAGGGTAAGATATAAGCAAGATATAAGCTTGACAAAAAATCATTGTCGGGCTTGTCTTTGAAAAACAAAAGTTGTTATAAGGCTCAGGTGTCTTAATACTAATTGTGGTCCTAGTCTAGGGGAGTCTATAGCTAGTCATATCTTGTCAAACACCTGAGGTTTGGGTAAGGAATCAGCCAATCTTTGATTTTCATGCTGACATTCTGTGATTTTTGCATCCCTTGTTTGAAATGCTCATAACTTTCTTGTATCTTAACTGATTTACACGATCGAACCACCGCTGGAATCCCCTGATGGAGTACTACAATCCTGCAATCCGAACCCTAAGATCGGTTGCGACCGGTCCTGACTGGTTTTTGTTGGTTTTTCAATATTTTGCAAAAAGAGGCAACCTGCAACCCAACTTTCTTGAACCTGAGGCAACCTGGACTGCAGTCCAGTCCTAAACGGTCCTGGTCCGGTCCAGTCTGCAGTCTTTTTGTGGTCTGGCAACTGGACTTTGAAACACTAATAGTAAAGCTGCCGACTTTCAAGACTCCGCCTGTGGATGTAGCCATACCTTTGGCAGCTGGTCAATATGACATGTGTTGGGATGACCAACTGTCTCCATCAGCAGTAGGTTATAAAGGTGAGTATCAGTGATCTACACGGCCGACCCACACTGACTATTTTACAGCCAATTTTGACATGTGCTGGGATGATTCCCCCTCGGTCAAAAATGATGACCTTGACATTGGTCCCATGACTGCAGGAGTCAATCAATCGGTCATTGGCTTGGTTGAGTCAGGTTGGTGAGCATTATTTGTTGGGTGACAGGTATTAACATTCTGGTGCAGCTGCTGACACGATAGAATTGTCTGAGAGTTCCACAGGAGGTTATAAAGGTGAGTGTTCGGTCATCTACACCACCGACCGATACTGACTATTTTTCAGCCACTTTCAACATGTGCTGGGGAGATTTGTCATCGGGGGAAGATAATGACCTTGACAGTGGTCCCACTACTGCACCAGCCATCAACTTGGTCAACTCAGGTCGGTCAAATATATGTATTGAGTCACAGGTACTGACCGTCTGATGCAGCTGCTGACACAATTGAATTGCCCAAGAATCAGTCTGCCCCAAGCAAGATCTTCCAAACCAGCAAGGAATTGCTCCGCCAAGAAAATATGAGGCTGGAAAACATTGACACTGTGATCGGTATGTTGGTGTCTGCGCATCATTAGAGTCATCATATTGACTTCCACTTGACAGCAGATGACCAAGGACAAAGCTCAAAAGATATCATAGATGCCCACTGTTACAGTCAGCATGTTGTTACACTCGGCGTAACACCCACTGGGATTTGATCTCGGCCTATCGGGATGCATGTGACTGATTCATAAAAGTTGGCGCTGATGTTGTCAAGATTCAGCATCAGATCAACATGCAGCATCAGATTGATGATCCACTGCATGGATTGCTGATGGCAATGAGGAAAATGGGCGGGGGACATTCCCCAATCCAGTAATGTAGAATACCAAGTACCGACAACCATGTATATACCAAGCTTACTCAAGACCGAGTACTGATACCAATGATAATTATCAAATGCCATGTATATACCGAGATCGCTAGTTACCGAGCAGAATAGGACAAGTGATATATGCTGACCCTGTTCATGCTGTGCGCAGCTGGCTGATGAACTACAGACAAATGAGATCACTGATAACTACACGTAGTCAGCATATCTCTTGGGCTTTTGCTGAGGTCTGGCGGCAAGTGAGTTGTCAACCTTGCTCCTGGTGTGCTTTGCTGGAGCATCAGAGAGCAGGTCTGCCACCAATCTGGTGACCCTAGTCTTCTTTGGCACCCGGTCCTGTACCACTGGGGATGCACGAAGATGTTCGAGAGCACGACGAGTAGAATGTGGGCCAAATCTCCGAGCATGCTAGCCAGCATGATGAGCTTGAGGAGACTGATTTCCAGCCCTTGTTGCAGTGCGAGCCCCTTCAGTGACAAACTCCGTATTATACGGGTCACCCGACCTACATAATATCCCGTGTAAGACGGGCCAGCGGACTATGGGCCGATGTTATGTATATCCCCGATGGAGACGGGTGGGCCCATCTATGCCGATGTTATATATATACTCGACAATGGTGGATGGGCCGGGAGAAATATTATTACTGATTGAGATGGGTGGGCCCATCTGGGTAATATGTAGAATAGGATGGACATATATGATAGACAGCTGGGCTGAAGAGAGATGTATAGCAAATATTATTATATCGACGGGTGGGCCGATGTATGGTATATTGTATAGACGGGTGGGCCGACATATTAGTATTATTTTGTAGACGGATGGGCCGAGGGAGTGGTGAAATATTTATTATATATACGGATGGGCCGAGGTAGTTGTATATTGTATAGATGGGTGGGCCGACAAGGGGTATATTAGATAGACGGGTGGGCCGATGTGGGGGTAGTCATTAGATAGGAAAGCGGTGGGCTGAGAGTGCGGTGAATGAATAAATCTATTACATAGACGGGTGGGCCGATGTGGGGGGTATATTAGGTAGACGGGTGGGCCGACATGGGGTATATGAGATAGACGGGTGGGCCGAGAGTGCAGTGAAATATCTATTACATAGACGGGTGGGCTGAGTGGGGGGAATATTAGGTAGACGGGTGGGCGAGAGTGTGGTAAAATATCTATTACATAGACGGGTGGGCCGACGTGGGGGGTATATTAGGTAGACGGGTGGGCTGAGAGTTCAGTGAAATATTTATTATATAGACGGGTGGGCCGAGGTAGGGATTCGCCTTCCGGTTTTGCGCGGGATTCGAGTTGTACTGCTGCAATCCGGAGGTGATCCACGACCCCACGATTTCCGTGGCCTCAGGTGGTATCCCGAGTTGACCAACACTTGCAGCATGTCTGCAGCTGCCTGACGTCGAGTTGCCACCTCTGATGCACTGACATAGGGGGATGTTACATAGATGGGTGGGCCCAAACACGTATCATATAGACGTATGGGCGGAGGTATTGGTATACTATATGGACGGATAGGCTGAGGTAGTGATATATATTATA
>JABCPV010000054.1:0-202965 GCA_016584345.1 Suillus ampliporus | reverse complement strand
TCAAGTGCTAATATTAGATTTTAGCCAGTTGCTACATGTCACTGTGGATGCTGTAAGTTACCACAGGTGGCTGTACTCAGCTAGGGCACTACATCATTTTTAGGGTTTTGCTGATGTTGAATATAGATATGGTACATAAATAAATATAATGCTGTAAAGCTCATAGATCAGATATTTATCCAAGGTTTTTTCTCACCTGGATTAAAAGATTGGTTATAGCTCATATTCGGCCCAATTCAGGGCTCGTCCATAGGTCGAAGTATCAAACCTATGGTATACCTATGAAAAAGCTCGCATGAACATCCTGGGAATAATCAACTCAAGGCTTGCTATCTTTCAGCATTTATATTCTACACAAAATACACTCAGTCTCTGTACCTAAGCAGAGTGAAGACAAAATACATCATATAGTGTTAGAAGCTAAGACATGACCACGCTCAGTGTTTGAAGACAATGACTATACAAATGCAATACCTAAGACACGAACACGCTAGGAAGATTATTGTAAGAGACGGCGAGACAGTAAGGAACTAGAGACCATACCTCAGTGTTTGAAGACAACGACTGAGGTATGAAGATACGAGACAATGCAGAGATAATATATGATGAAACACGTGATGAGCGGAGAAGGAAATGTAAACTAAACAATGATGACGATGACGATTCAACACACCCCCACAACAAGACATTGTTGGAACTAGCGAGAGACAAGAGAGAGACCAGACTGGTGACGAAGGAACAATGGACGAGGTAAGCACTTGGTGAAGATGTTGGCGACGTTTTTGTGAGTGGACAGCCATTCTGGTTTGAATGTCTTGTCCTCAATGTGCATGCAGATGAAATGGTATCGAAGATCGATATGCTTTGTGTGGACATGATTCGCTACTTCTTCAGATAAAGCGATGGGACCGGCATTGTCAGCGAACAAGTGAAGCAGGAGAGTGAGAGGAATCTTCAAGCATTCGAAGAACGACGTGAGCCATAGACCATCTTGGATTGCCGCAGTGAGTGCCATATATTCAGCTTCAGTGGAGGAAAGTGCATGAGTGAGTTGTTTCTTAGATGAGTGAGAGATAGGACCACCATTGAAAAACCAAACATAGCCAGAAATAGAGATCCGATCCTCAGGACAACTAGCCCAATCCGAGTTGCTAAAGCCATGCAGTTCCGGAGTCGCAAAGACACCCCATAGTGTGTGTGAAGACTAATGGTACCGGCAAGGAAACGTAGAACATGTTTGGCTGCGGTGTAATGATGAGGCTTGGGTGAGGAATTGTATTGAGCTAATTTCATGACAGCAATGGCAATGTCCGGACAGGTGTACATGGCAAGGTAGAGCAGTTCACCGACTATTTTGCAATACTCAGAGGTGAGATTCTCGACGTGCAGGTGTGTGTCAGTGTCACGTCCGAATGGAAAATGAGGATCCATGGGAAGAGTGATGGAGTTGCAACCAAGCATATCATGTTCCTCAAGGAGGTAAGTGATGTAGTCCGTTTGGTGCATCCACAGCTCACATGTGGTCTGGTTCCATTTGAATTGAATACCAAGGTGCTTCAATACAGGACCGAGATTGGTGAGGCCGAAATGTTGCGCAATCTGACCTTTAATCTGGACAAGGAACGGGCGGTTACTGGCTGCGGTGAGACCATCGTCAATGTATGATAGGAGGTGATATACGAGCATTCCACCGTCTGACACAAAACGTTCGAATCCAGGTGGTTGACACATAAACGTCTTCTGTCAGTTTCCCCCACAGGAAGGCACGTTTGGCATTGAATGTGTCAAGTTCCCAGTCATTGTGGGCAGCTAAAGCAGAGATGATACAGATGGATGCCGCCTTAGTGACAGGTGTGAACATCTTTCTGAAATCGATGCCGGGGACCTGCGAAAAACCCTGTGCCATAAGCCTGGCCTTGAAGACCGAGCCACCCTTCTGATCCTCACGAAACTCCAGTACCTGTTACAGCAACATACGCCCCCATTCATTTTCCTCCTCCATTCACCATCACAATGTGTGACACTCCTGTTACTCATCATGTCACATGACATCCGTCACGTCTCAGTCACATCACGTGTCCTTACCTATCACCCTCACATCACGTGTCACCAGTCACGACACGCGTCGTCACATCGCCTGGACTTAGCGTCCGCACCCAGACTGATCCAGGACTGGATCCAGGATAAGCCTCTGTAGATCAGAGCACCTGAAACATAGAGATACGTTTCCCCTTGTTTCACCCCTTGATTGTAACCGCCGCATTGCAGACTTCCTTGACTATGGGCTCAACCCCTTACTATACTTATATCACCTGATCGTCCAGATGACCTTACTGTGCTGGCAGTCTGTCATGATACTACCGCCTGACCGGTAGCCCTTATCTCTGACTCACTACACCTGTACCCTGGCCTGTTGACCTCCCCTGAACTCTGTAGTTGTACACTATATAAACCCCTGTAGATAGAGCTTGTATTCTCTAACTTTAATCTACTTGGTTTCTAACTGATACCTGGATTCCTCTGAAACCCCACCTTGAGACTGAAGCCTCTCTTCTCTGAGAGCGCCCTCATTGTAGCTGGAATCACTGTCTCTCGAGTTGATACTCTTGAGACCCTGTTTGACTAGGACGTCTGAACGATTGCCATCGTCAGACATCTCTTGACACACGATAGTCCCTCTTAGGACTAGTGTCGACGCTTCACATGAACATCACCTTGCAGGTGACGTGAAGAAGACCCATCCAAGTCACCTTACGTTGAGTGGCAACACTTAGCGTAACAGTACCCACCTGCAACCAATGGACCTACGGTCAGGAGGGAGAGGGACGAGCTCATAGACATTCATCTCCAACATGGGGTTCATCTCACATTTCATCGCCGCAAGCCAAGAATCCTGGTCAGTACGACGCACGGCCTCATCATATGTGTTGGGGGGGATTTTCATATTATAACTGGAAGATTGTGGATTACAACGAGTGTCACTACGGACAGAGATGCACGCCAGCTCGCCGACAATCAGATTGGCAAGAACATGAGGAAAACCCACAGTTTCATCATCGGTGTGAATGGTGTCATCGCCACCATCATCTGGAGTGGCTAGAGGATGAGAAGGTGTGGGAAGGAGGATGGGTTGAGTGGTAATGGTGATGGGAGGCATGAGCTTAGGAGCACCATCCACAGGCGGAACACCCTGGATATGGGCTTGTCGTAAGTCACGTTGGCGATCAAGACGAGCTGTGTCTGCAGTGAGTTGCTCGTGGAAAAGATGACCCCACTCGGTAGGGACAAGAGATCGGCCAGAATGACAGACAGGTGCAACAGATGCAGGAATGGGGACAGCAGGGAGAGCTGGACCAAAAGGGGCTGGAATCTGCAATTGGTGGGTTGCACTGACATCATCATCCTCATCATCACTGTCGGTGACAGGAAAGGGACAATTAGAAAAGGATTCATCAAAGATGATGTCACGTTTGAAGAAGGCACCAGTGACTGAATCATGGCAACACCAAGCTTTCACACCAGAGGATACCCCATAAACACCGCCTCGCACAAATGTGGTCCCAATTTCTCCTGTAACTTGATGGGAATGCAAACAAAACACCTAGCACCAAAACCCGCAGATGTGAAACATCGGGTTTCATACCATGCAGCATCTCATAAGGTGTAGTACCCAATGGAAGTGTGCGAGACTCCGTGCAATTAAAGAGGTAACTCACACAAAGAGCCACCTTGCCCCACAAGGAATGAGGCAAACGAGCGTGATCGAGCATGGCATACATCCTGCCTTCGATCGTGTGTATCACTTGTTCCACCTTACCATTCTGTTGATGTGCATAAGGTGCAGAAAGTTGGTGTAAGATACCCGCAGTCTCAAGTTCTGTCTAAATGCTGCATTCAAGAATTCCCCCCTGTTGTCCGAACGGAACACCTTGACGTGTAAACCAGACTGAGTTTCCCAGCGAGCACGAACAAGACACCAGGCATCAGGAGCCTGGTCTTTGGTGGCGAGAAGTTGGAGATTCAGGATGTGCATGTGATCATCAAGAAAAATGATAAAGTAGTGTTTATTGTGAGGTGTGATGATAGGGATCGGTCCGCAGAGATCAGAGTGAATAAGATCGAGAAATTTAGCTGTGTGCAAGGGGATTCAGACAGAGGGTGATGATGACGGGGATGCTTTCCCATGATGCAAGATTCGCATTTCGATAGGGCAGAACCCGGTGACACAGTAGCGCTGGTGGTGAAGAGAGGAAGACGACAGACAGCTTCACTGCTGATGTGCCTGAGATGAGCATGCCACAAGTCGAGAGTGGGTGAGATATGCGTGAATGCAGAGAAATCAGGCGGAGACTGGGGGATGCTATGAGATGCAACAGGAAGCTGTGGTGCAGGCAAGAACTCAAGATTGATGTAGCATAAGTTGTTCACCATGGGTATAGCACCAAGTTCAGTCCCACAGTACATGAGCTCACAGCGGGGTGGAGAAGCCCGAAAAACACAGTCCCAACCTTTACTAAGCATCCAGCCCACGGAAAGCAGGTTCAGCATCATGGAAGGTGCATGGATGCAGTTCGAGAGACGAACATGATGCTTGTTGCCGCCAATGGACAGTATGGCAACACAGTCACCACAACCGGATGTACTCAAGCTGCCGTGGTTCGCAGTGCGAACAGTAACAGTGTCAGCTGTGGAGTAAGACCAGAAGTAAGAATGGTCTTGGATGAGAGTGGTCATGGTCCCCGAGTCAAGGATGGTGTTAAAGCCCGCCGCAACGATGCAAGAGAGGACGGCAGTGTCCATGTCGGAGTCAGGAACCTCAGTAATGGAGGCACAAGAAAGGTCTGCAAGAAAAGATTCTGCCGCAGCATGAGTGCCTGCAAAAGCAGCGATGGCAGCAGGAGGGAGTGCAGCTGGTGCAGGTGCAGGAATGACTGCAGCAGCAGCCGTCTCCTTCTCTTTCTTCTTGCCTTTCATCCAGGGTGCCTGGCCTTCCATACCCCCACCTTTCGTGTAGCAGTGCACGTGATCATCATCTCCCTTGTTGCAACCAACAGTGGTGCAGAAAACCCCCTCAGGATTGTGACGGTGCTTATGAAGACTGGTGATGGAATTAATGTTGCCGGCAGACGTAGACGTAGAGGAAGACGCCGTCGTCACAGCATTCGCGTACTCTGAACCAGGGTGCCACCGGCAAGAGCATGCTCATCAATAATGCAAGCTGCTTCAGCAGAAATACAGGCGACGCAGGTGTCGAAGGCAGAAGCTGAGGGAAGGGAGAAGGAACCAGCAGTGGCGGACGTAGAAGCAGAAGCAGATGTAGAGGATGCAGCGACGGCAGGAGAGTAAGCGTGGGAAGAGTCAGAGTGATGAGGGCCTTGAACTGGGGCCATGTCCCAGAATGAGGTAGACCACATAGAAGTTGGAATACTGCCTCAGCATCAGTGTAGATCACCCCCATGCGAAGCAGTCGCTCGCAAAGGACACAATGTTGCCCCACATAATTGGAGGCGTCTGCGGTGTCTTTCATTTGGAGCGCATATAAGCTCTGGCAAATAACATGTTGAGAACCCATGTCCACCCGCCCAAAGTGATCGCGAGTGTCCGCCAAGCATCACGAGCAGTCACTTTGTGATCAGTCAAGATGAGCTGTTGGACAGAGGTGGAGAGACGATGAGTAATGATGGATTTAGCTTTAATGTCATTAATGAGCCAGTCATGAATGGCCTTGGTCTCAGCCGCAGAAGGCAGCAATGGATTAGCCGGAATAGGTTTGAAGGAGGCATTACCCAGAACGACATCGGGATCCACAGTGTCCATTACATGACCCCACTGATCCTCGATACTAAGGGCATAAGTGACCTCCCACTTCCACATGAAGTAAGAATCCAGACCCGTCAATTCCAGAATATGATCAAGCTTTCCCATGTCAAGAAAGATGAGGAAATGCAGTGAGTTGCTGAGAAACAATGGTGCATGTCGGTAGAGCTCAAGAAGAACGGCTCATAACCTGTTAGAAGCTAAGACACGAACACGCTCAGTGTTTGAAGACAACAACTATACAAATGCAATACCTAAGACGAACACGCTAGGAAGATTATTGTAAGAGATGGCAAGACAGTAAGGAACTAGAGACCATACCTCAGTGTTTGAAGACAACGACTGAGGTATGAAGATACGAGACAATGCGGATAATATATGACGAAACACATGATGAGCGGAGAAGGAAATGTAAACTAAATGATGACAACAATGACAATTCAACATATAGAACTTGAATTTCACAAGAGCTGATTTGTGCAAAGTACATGTTACACTACAATAACTACTAGATGGTAGAGACTCATTAGGACTTGGTGCAAAGACTTAGCGGAATTTGCAATGAGATGACCGGCCGGGCTGTCATATAAATTAGCACCTAACAAATAAAAGCACTCATGGTCTAATGGTTTGCGCATCTGAATGGTATATGTTGGTTGCCAGCAAGCCCTTGAGTTCGAATCCGCCAAGTTACATTTTAGTGTAATTCTTTTCTTCAGCCAACACTGCTTATTTCCTAGCTCTCACACAGCTTTAAACAAAACCTTTCACAGATATAGTGCGAAAACCATAGTATAACTATATCTCAGGGCTAGTATACACCCCAACCATTTTAGGACTCTACAATAGGTTTTCGGCGGTTGGCGGTGTAGCTGAGCCGGCCAAACTGAACTATTGGACCCAAATTCACCCAAATTGACACCTGGTTTTTGAGGGTCTGAAATTTACACTGTCATTCACAGCAAATTAGCCTTGCTAATTAGATGGGCAAATTAGCCCACCCCAAATTCCCTGAACCCTACGATTGCCATCCTCAGTTCCAATAGGGCCATAAACTCCTAAACATATGTTCAATATATATATCCAATTGAACACTAGTCGATACACTTACCTCCATCTTCATCACGGCGCAAGTGCGGTGCAGCCATTGCATAGACAGAAAACGCTGACAGGAAGGCAAAAATCACGGCAAAAGTCTTAGCAACCATGTTACAACAACGATGGGGATGTGTTGGAAGAACCGGGGTATCTTCCACGAATTTATATCCACGCAGATCAGGGCTAGTCTTACTAGAGAGGCACCAAGTTATGATTCTTGATGTCCGTCCACCAACGACTGCGTGCACGCTGCATTGAAGACGCCATAAGTCTGATCCCACATCAGTGCTCAGCATTTGTGCAATCAGCTGTTCTCAGCTGAGTTGGGCCAATCCTGGACTCTTATCCTACACCGCCATGATTCAGCGCATGCGAGGGCTCAGGCCTCAGGGAGATGTTGAAGTGTACATGGGTGTGATTAAAATGTGATGGTGAAAAATAGACCCGTCGGACCTTCTCGAATTCTTCTATCGATAATCTGCGACCACTTATTCACCCACTCAGCGCGTTATGAAGATGATCAAGATGAAGATGAAGATATCGATTGATGTACTGAACACGGAGAAACGTAACTATAGTACTGGCATCGCTTTTGCGACGCCACCGTCACCTCATCTTGTAGGACGGATATATTCCTTTGGCCTATAGCTCTAAAACTGGTATACATTATCCAGTGTAATTACTATCCACGCTGTGTGATATAGTATCCCTTTGCTCTAGACTACATAGTGATCTGTTTAAGTATCTGATGGCAGCCTGAACACGTCGCCCTTCACGGCGATCACCAGATCACTGGCATCAAAAACTGTAGCGCTTCTGATCAAATTCCCACTACCATGAGGGAGTGGGTCTTGTAGCGCACTATTTTCTCACTTTTGCGGTAGATTCCTCCGATCCTGGTCAGCTGTGCTGTGGCGGTGAAAACTACCCTTTTCCGCTTTTTCTTTGCTCACAATATGTAGTGGATATCTGGGGAACAACGTCCATGTATTTGATATTACCTCATTCAGGTTGATCATCAAAAGATACTGCTGACACCGCAGGTCACAGGTTACTTATCTTCCATCTCATCAGGGATGAGCAGTGTGGCTGTATTGTTGAAGCTCTAGATGATGTACGATATCAAAACGTTCAAAAGCTATTGAACACCTTTTACGATTCAGAGTGACCCATCTGTTCGCAGGCTCACTTATCACTGTCAATTGATCTGCATGAAGTCCTGCAGTTGGTCTGCGTTACATTGATAACTACATGATAACTGATGAGTACGTGGAATTCCATTGAGAAATTCTCGAGAAACAAATTCATCATGATCAGATGTTGCCCGTTCCGCGGGTTTCAGATCCAAAAATCTACTTTGATTGCAACGATTCCTATCGTGATCAATCAAGATCTTGATTCGAGAAACGGATATCCAGCGCGATCCCTATAAAGGCGCTGGATGGTGGTATATACTCACGAACACCATTGTTCACCAAGTTCGCCAATCTCGACATGCCCTACATCTCAAATGACCCCACTTGGTGGCCGGCCATCTATCACAATCGTATTATGAACTATTTTTGGGGTTCGTAGAGGGCAAGTCCTATGACGTGGGAAATATCTCACTATCTTTGACTGTGCCTGTGCAGTTGTATCCGTGACTGCGGTGGTATATGACTGGGGTGAGCGAGATAATATTATCCGAGGGGATCATTGATATCTATATGGTATTCCAGCACTCACATTCGGACAAGAGGTAAGTTGATGCCATTACCGGCGCAGCCATCTCACTGAAACTGCTTTAACAGTTTGAACTGGTCTGGGTGAGCAAAGTTCTGTATCAGAAGCACAGCGCGATGATACAGTTGATTCGGGGCAGATGCGCCGCTGGTCCCTAATGACTGTTCTTTATATTTGTGTACGTCGCTTACTGTGTCAGTTGAAAAGTTGTGCTGACTTTAACAATGCTAGGTGCGCTACCTTGGAATACTATTTTCTGTGTATGTTTGAGAGGCCAACAAGATGTCATTTCACCGTGCTAATAAAGACAATCAGCGTCCAAATACTGGGTATAGATCCTCAAATACATTGTGTTTGTTTCTTCTTACTGGCGCCATACAGGGAATCTGCCATTCTCGATCACAGACCAAGTGAGTATTCTGCACCAATGCCTGCTATTCCCGTTCAACTACTAACTCCACTCCTACATAGGGGTGAGTGATATTCTCGGTTGGCTTGTTGGTTCGACATAATGACTGCAATAGGTGTGAGTTCATTTGAATCATCGAGTCCACCAATGTGCATCAGTAACCGGGGCTTTCAGGCACTATTATTTACTTCACAGAGGCATGGATCCCTGTGGCCGTCAATGCCATGCTGGGCGGTGAGCTGCTCAGCTGCGGTGCCTCGCTGATATTGAGTTTGCTGACATATATCATGCAAGTCATTATGATAGTCCGGATACATGCAATGTATCAGCAATCCAGAAAGATTCTCATCTTTCTCGTTGTAGTCTTGCTAGCTTCCACAATCGCCTCTGGAGTTATGACGGTAATAGCAAACATCGATGTTTCAGGAGGTGGGCTTGAATTACCAAAGAAATCCTCAAGGTCATGAGACTCATGCATAACTATCAGTGGAGCAGATCCTTTCTGGCATCCATCTGTGTGGTGTCTACATTAACGCAGACAATACCCGTCTGACTGATGAGACTTTGATACCCACCACTGTATGGGAAATCCTTGCCTTGTTTCTTGCAGCTTGGATTGTCATAAAGCACTTCCATGAAATGCAACAATCACCGACAGGATCGACCATTGGAGACTGTATCATGGTGTTAATACGAAGTCATGTCCTGTACTTTATAGTGTGAGTTTGGGCATTTGGATGTGATTATCCTGATTCCACTGAAGTTCTGCATGTGCTAGCTTTGCTGCTGTGTCTTTCGTCAGCATTGTACCACTGTTTACAAACATCCAGGTGTGCCTGTCTGACTGACATCTACATCTGGCCACTCCTGACTATTATACAGACCTCATTGTCTATGGCAGCTGCTATTTGGGAGGGTATTTACCCCCTTACCCAGATGGTGCAGATGTTTGTGCTGGGACCACGCCTCATCCTTAGTGTTCGAGAATATCACGCTAAGCTCGTGACCGACTCTGACGAGGGAACTGGCATGACTACAATCGCTTTTAAAGAAGGCAGACACGTGTTGACTGGTGGTGATGTGTAGCACGGGACGTGATCCATGCGATCAAGCCATTGCGGGTACTGTGCAGGGAGGATTTTTTTTTTTGGAGTATCATCCAAGTTTCGTCGCGATATTTATTTGGAAGTTTGGAGAATAGAATTAGGTCTGGGAAAACCAATGTCATGATGTATCACTACTGGAGCTAGCTGCCCACCCATGCATCTACGAAGCCTAAAGAATATCTCACAATCAATGCATGCGGGTTGTGGATCCAGCTCACCTCAGCTTACTCTTGCATAGGTAGGGGCCGCTATCGGGGCTTCCGCCCGAAAAAAACCATCTGTTTCCAATCAAGCAAACATTTTTTTCGTTCTAATCCCGCTGCACAACAGCCCACACAAAACGCGGAACCACGGAGAAGTGAAGATAATAGCATGAAATGCAGTGCTATTACTTATACACATTGGATGTCCGTCACGCAGTGATTCTGACAGACTTTGTTCGCAAAGAACAACAACATTTATAAGCGAAAGAAAGGAGAAAAACCAAAGAAAAGATCAGTGCAGGATGCTCATCACTGCGAAATGCTCATCAAACTACCCGCGAACGCCAATATCTGCGAGGACGATCAGCACGGTGACAAGACCAGGTGAGGGGAGAAGAAATGCACAAGCCGAGAACGAACATCCACAATATCCTCAGACACCAAGAAAATAAGCGCATTCATCTTTCTCGCAATAGAAATGGCCAATTTAGCTTGAAAGAAAATGTCAGCGTCTGATGAATACCAACGCCCACGCAAAAACCTACCATTCTGCCGCCGATCTTCATACGCACCGCTGTCGCTGACATTAAGCACGAACACGGGGTCCACGATACACGGTCCCATCACGTCAAGAAGGTCGAGGAAGAACAATCCAGTGGTGATGGCTGGATATTTGAATTTGAGCATGTCTATGTCGCTGATGGGTTTTCCAGTCTTGGAGGGCTATCAGAATCTTTGTGATGTTCAGCCTGTAATGAGAAATTTAATGTCAGAGACATTGTATAGGGTGGAGGACAACGAACCTCATTAGTTGCCAGGAAAGACCGAGAACGAGGGGTTTGTACGCATCAACGATATCGGCGCCCTGGATGCCAACGAGATGCATCTTGTTTTTTCTTTCCCGAGCTCCGCTGCGTGGTTCGTGTTCTCCACTTGTTTGAAACGGGACAGAGTGCTTTGGTTGGGAGTGACGCCGATATCCTCCTGTTCCTCTTCATATTATTGCAACAAGGTAAATTTCAGGTCATAACACAGCCACACAGTTATTAACTCTCTAACTTACGGAAACTCCTTCCCCACTAGCACGACAACGACCTCCCACCAGTACTTCATCAAGCACAAGGACCACTCTCCCACCCAGCGCTCCCACACGCAAACCCATCTGGAAATCACTATAGCTCACTTGCCACCTCTGCAAACCACAGCACACCCACCCGGCGCCTTGACGCCCCAACAGGTCCCGTCATCTCCTGGACACACCGGAGATGAGACTCTTCGGTTTTGGCATTCCACAAGAAGGAGGGAAGGTATATAAGGGCATAGCGTATTGAGCTCCCTTCCCTTCCTGGTGGAGGACGTTTCGACTGAAACCGAGGTGAGTCGCTCAGTCGTTGAAATTCGCTGTTACATTTTGGCAGGACTCCAGGCTTTAGCCTCTCCTATCATGATCAAGTTGTTCTTCTTGCGTCTCAGGATCCGCCCAGCTTTCTCAAAGATCTATTCTCTAGTTCTGACCCTCAGGCCATCGAGTTTCGTACAACCATCCGCCAGTACAACTCGGCTCTTGCCTTCACCCCGCTTGGCATCGCCTTAGGTCACTCTGTTAATGAGGGTGGTAGAATTCAGCCCGTAGTTCGCATAAATGGAAGACTTCGTCACGATTATTGATTACCTGAGGATGGTCATGCCCCTGCTTATGCCCAGTTATGCATATGATCCGTAGTATCCACTAGATCAACGAATGCTGCGTAATGAAACCTCTGTCGCGACACAAATTACTCTGCGTGCTTGGCCATTGTATATCACCAACACTTATCTCGTTCGGGCGTATTATCTGGGCTTGGTGTATCTTCTCAGTAAAAGCACGAAGCTCTTGCTGGCGCGGGGGCGATGGGCGACAACTCAAAAATTCTAGCTCACTCTTCATTCTGGCCCCAGCATCCGTAAACTTCTTGGACGGCACGAACCACAGTACCTCCGAACGGTTCTGATCTACGGTCGGTCGGCGTATTCCATGGACCTTGTTAATTTCACTCTAGAGAGGCGGGATGGAAATGAGAGCTGGTACTCACGCCTACCAGAGGGGACACTCAGGGCATCTGTGTGCACTGCGAGCGCTCTGTATTCTGACCCGGATAGGGTGACAGCCTCAATTGCGGTACTCAAGGCATGAATACTAGACCGCTAAGGAGTGGCAGCCTTGGGTGGCGAAAGCTAGCTAGCTGATATCTGAGCGGTAGGGCGCCATGCGAGGGTGGCTGGGATCGAGGTGCAGGTGTTATATATACAGGTTGATTTTACAGACACGTGACTGACGCATCGCGATCGAGTCTGTTTATCGTGCACGCCCGCAAACTTTAATCTAGCAGGGTATAAATACCACGGTCGCTGAACAGTATCCAGTATCTGCCATCCTCGATTTACGCGTACTAGCATATCTTCACGAGCTTCATCAACCTCCATACTCGCCTTGCAACATGATCTCTGTCTTCAACGGTGCTGCCCACGCCACGATTACCGGATATCTCATCGTCTCGTACTTCAAAGAAGCTGTCCTCGACCCCACGCGTCAGCTCATGTACAAAACGAAGAAAATCTCTGATCTTGGTGTCGTTGCACCACATTTCTGCCTCTCAACACTCATTCTCATTTTCGCCTCCAACAAAGCCGCTCGAGATTTTCTCGACGACGATATCAAGCAGCAACCTGCCCCCTTGCACGATTCAGCCCAACCCAATCTACCTTTCACTGGCGACATCACGTCCAATATCCCCGCCCCACTTGCATTTTCTCCATCAAATACAATTGCGATCGAAGCCTTCGATGATTCGCCAACTGCATGCTCTACACCCCGCACCCTATTACTAATATCGCCAACTCAGAAGCCGAAACGCTTCTCCATAGATTCCGACGCAACTCTCGTAACCGACGACGACGACTCTGTCAAAGGTTCCTCAGACGATGCCTCAGATGACATCAAAGACGGTGAGTGGGTTGGTGACGAAAGTGGTTTCCACGAGGTAGGAAGCATCATATCCTACTAAACTCATGATCAACTAATGTTTTAATCTCTATAGGGCGACTGTTCTCTGCCCCTCCCAGGAACGACTCTCACCCCCGACGACTCAGATCCCTCTCAGCAGTCACAGCTTATCCTAGTCGACAATCACCAGACGGCGTCAAAAAATCCCGACCTTGTTCTTCCTACTAGCTCTGCCAGCCCCATGGATGAATTGACTCAGACTACGGCGCACTCGCTCGGGAGTACTCTGCCACCGTCTGCCACCCCGGGGCTGAAACCTCCGGATACGAAGCACACCGCCAATCAACTACCGCATTACAAGCAGAAGGTACGTCTGACATTCCCATTGCTAAGCTGCACGACACTCATCATAGTTGATTTAGTACGAACGTCGAGCATCTCGTCTGAAGGCCGCGCGTGACAGTATCGCGCGTTCAAACATCAGGGAACACACTACGATGATCGGCGGGTAATTTCTTGTGACGTCCGCATCGCTTGTTGATTTCAAATAGATCACCTTGAACACGTCTACGACGATATCCTTTACGACCAAGCTGCCCTCGTCGACGGCTGGGCCGCTGCGATGGCGGACCTGGGCCTCACTTCGATGCTGTCACCAAAGCCGCCGCTTCCGAACCAGAGGTCCGATTCAGAAATCTCGGCCAGCATTCTTGTTCAAGACTGAGCCATCCACACTAACCACAACGGACGACACTACCCAAGTCTTCGACGTCAGAGTCCCCTACGACCATATCCCGAAGACGCTTAACGGCCTCCCTCTCTGTCCCCTACGACCTGGAGCCACAACGCCCGAGAGGTTGAAGGCCACATTTCTACTCACCTAGCATCTTCGCAGCCCTTGATTTCAGGTCCCCTATGACTGAGTCCCGACGACGCGCACACAACCTAACGGCCTCCCTCACTGTCCCCTATGACCTGGATTTCCACGATCCAAGAGGTTGAAGGCCACCGCCCGCTCCCGCACACATCTATCCGAACACCCTTCTATTTCCTCTGCTACTACGCAAGGATCTTTCAATTTGTTTCTTTTTCCTCTTATCGGTATGTATCTGATAATCGATTTTGGACCGCCCGTCTCTCTTTTCACTTATGGATTCATCTCTACCATTTACGCAAAGGCCTCTCGATTTGTTTCTTTTTTCTTTTCCTTTTATCGGTACTTGGCAGACAATGGACTGCCCGTCTCTTTTATTACTTATGTCCTCATCCTTGCCATGCATGTTACGGTTTATTTCATTTACAGTGTTCCACATTTTCGTGCATGTACGACGAGTATTACATATGTTTCTCAATCCAATGTTCTTGTTTACACTCTGAGGACGCGCTTGATTGCGCGCGCAAGTCATTGAGCTTTAATCTCTGCTCTTTGTTTGTCCGACATCGCTCCGATCCAAAAGAAAGTGTTTGATATCACGACGAAAGACCAGGTGAGCTACGCGCGTTGGTGTATGTGAACGAGCAGCCAACTTGGTGGGCATATGACGAGGGCATTCGTCGTAGGTATACTACCATGCAGCGTCTTTGTGGCCGAAATGAGCATCATAAGGATGATATTGATTCCTGCCTTGATTGACCGAAGTAAATAATTTCGCATGAAGTGACGTAGAAAGTGGAAGTTTGGTCATGAATCTGCAAAACAGTTAGACGCGCAGAATGGTTGAACACCGCAAAAGATTCAAGATGTCGGTAACGATGTCGTTCCCTAGATCTTCTTGCCACACGCGCATCAGTGATACAGTTCATCAGTGAAATCCAGTAGTTCATCCATCCAACACCGACCTAGGTTGATGTAATCATTGAAAAACATCACTATCTAAATGATTCCCGTCTTGATGAGCAACAACGCTCTCCGCCTCATTGGCTCGGGCGCGTAAGGATGCTAAGAAATGATAGGCGTAGAGCCTAGTGCAACCCGCACTACACTCAATCCGCATGTAATGCAATGCATGATGGATGAACCTTCAGCCTTCACAGCCTCTTAGACACAGCATCCCTGCTTCATAATGAGTCCGTGATTGATATCTGGTGAATATGCGACGCCCATGCCTAGATTGAGAACAGAAATTAGAGGGTACTGGGAACAAAGAAGACTAAGATCATCACACTCAGTGCAGGGCTTGATGGACGAGTAGAAAGCCCGACTTACTGTACAAGTTCATCTCAATGATTTTATAAAACATTGACCATTGAGTTACCATCGTTCATAACTTCAAGGTAAGCTGCGCCTTTAGGATAAGTATTGCCTAAACTCGACGTTCGTCCTCTGCGCGGGGGTCAAAAAACAACCGCACTAGTCACGATCATGCTCGCGTCCCCGACAAGGACAACGTTTCCACAGAGTGGAAGTGCGAGCGTTAGGATTCTAGCACTGCAAACAAAGTCGCGTCAGATACTTCAACGTACAGATAAGTAACAGTAAAAGTTATTGACCAAAGTCATCTCTGAACCTTAAGCCACGTGACTCAATAAGTATTTTGCTTTCGTCCACGTGATTTTGTAGCTTGTGACACTGCCAGTCTGGCACATTTCTACTTAACTAACGTTTCCGCAGCCCTCGATATCAGGTCCCCTATGACCGAATCCCGATAACGTGCACACAACCTAACGACCTCCCTCACTATCCAAGAGGTTGGAGGCCACCGTCCGCTCCCGCACAGACATCTACCCGAACACCCTTCTATTTCCTTCGCTACCACGTTCGATTTGTATCCTTTCCTCCTATCGGTATGTACTTGACAGACAATTTTGGACTGCCCGTTTCTCTTTCTACTTATGCACTTGTCTCCGCCATCTACGCAATCGTCTTTTGATTTGTTTCTTTTCAATTTATCTTGACAGACAATTTGACAGACAATGGACTGCCCGTCTCTTTTATTACTTATGGACTCATCTTTGCCATGTAGGTCACGGTTTATTGCACTGATACTGTTGCACATTTTCGAGTATGTACGACGACGAGTATTACATGTGTTTTGCAATCCAATGTTCTTGTTTACACTCTGAGGACTCGGACACGCTTGATTATGCGCGCAAGTTATTCGTCCTCTCATTCTCAGTGCAGTATAAACCTTCGTTGAGCCCGCGACGGGTATTTTATATTGCTCACCATGCGTCTTGTAGTACTAACCTGCACACCAAGCACATCTAGTCTTCCGTCGTGATATCAAACCTTTATTTTGGTTCACGACGTTATCGGACAAACAAAGGGTAGGAATTGAAGTACACCAAGCTCGCAGACTTCAGAAAAGCAAGGGCAGACCGAGGTCATTTGGGCATCTTGCAGCCCTCATCGATCATCTTTTATGCGATGCATCCGTGTCGCCCCCTTTGGCACGCTGACTTCGTGCGAACCGCATTTTCCTTTCTTATTGATTTGTCCATCCTTCACGGCGAGCTGTGTAGTCTAGTAGTTCATAACATCATAGCAAGTATTTCCTATAGGCGCTCACAAAGATAAGAGACTCCTCACCAGTGTGGAATACCAGACGGGCTGCAGAAGTGGAGGCGAAAGCTAATCACGAGATAGGTGTATACAGAATGCGAAGCAGGTGGTGCGCTCCGTTAAGCGATGCATTGTTTTGGTAATGATGAGCGTCGACGCATGATATCACAATATATTAGAAGAACCATGGTATTCATCCAGGCGCTGCTTACTGGTCAACGTGGAGATGCACTTCACGTAGAATAAAATCTCAGCAACGCACCCAAGCTCAAGATCTTGTCCGACAACAGCGATGGGCGACAAAAACAATAAACCCATAGGGTACATACCATAGTACCGATGATGGCTACGATGTCAGCAAGCATGTAAGTACTATATAAAGAGGAACAGTCAGCGCTTTAATGTCGGGATGGCGTTCGTCGATCTTAGATTTAGAAGACAAGTTACATCTCAGTAAACGTCTCGAATAAGGTGATAAACAACGTGCGTCGCATCATGAAGTCTGAGCGAAGCCGAGAGCACGAATGTTGCGTCGGTATGGACGATCGGTACCATCCCTAAATATCATGCAATCGATGATATAATGAAGACCGGGAATGTTCAAGCATTGCGGCACGTATCGTACGACACGAAGTAGACATCCATCTCTCCTTTGGGAGCCTTGATAACACCATAAATCTCAACTGGTGACGCTAATTAGCCTTCGCTGAAAAGCTATGGGAATGACTGGTGAAGTGACACGTGGGTGCAGTTGAGCGGAGGAAAATCCTTTGAAGGTGAAACGCGCAGGTCAGATAGGCAATGACATAACCAAGTGGGACAACGAGAGATTAAAATTGAAAGTAACAAGAAAATGGCCGCGCGACAGAGGAAACAGGGCAAGCAAAGAAGTGAGATCGAGTCACAGGAGAGTTAGCTTATAATGTGCTGATGAGCTTTGAATTCGGCAGCGTTTGCCTTGGCCTGCGATCGAGAACAAGCACGATATTATGAAGGCACGTAGACAGAATGCGGAGTAAAATCATCTGACTCACGTTTTGCCTGCATCATAGCTAAATCAGTAACTTAAGGATGCCTTTCAAAGAAAGAAACGAAAAGCCAAGGTAAATTTCATCACAAACTCGTTAAATTCCTTTGAATAAGGAGGTTCTACATCCTACGATAAGTCGTTGCGCCTGGCTACAAAGTATCACATCTGATCGCCGTCCTCTGCGCCCAGTAACATGTAGGTTTTCAGTGGAGGTAATCAAGTGATGTCTCAAAACCTTGTAGAGGTCTACCAGAGGTCCCCGTCCAGGTCCCGTGTGCTCTCCGCAAGGAGCTCGTCATCCTGATCGGCGTATAAGGCCTTAACGATCTCCTTCTCCTTCCATCCCCCACCCTTCACAGGCTCCAGCGTGTACTCGATTGACAGTGCCGACAACGCACCAT
Source organism: Suillus ampliporus (assembly GCA_016584345.1). Taxonomy (NCBI): domain Eukaryota; kingdom Fungi; phylum Basidiomycota; class Agaricomycetes; order Boletales; family Suillaceae; genus Suillus; species Suillus ampliporus. Next base: position 184,694 of record JABCPV010000054.1, on the reverse strand, counting down.
TATAAGCGTGCGAAATACCTTCAGTGTTAACACTGACATTGAGAACACTCCACAATATCTTGGTGCGCGACAGAACTCACCTGTGTCAATGATGATCACCTTCCCATCACACTTCGCTAAAATGCCATCAAATTGCGGGGTGTGACCCATGACCATACGGCGCGTGCCCGTCTTTTCGAGCACCGCGTCGACCATAGGGCACACCTTCCTATCGTCTTCATCGGCCCATCCACGGTACCACAGGGGACCGTCGGCGCTGTACATGCGGGCTTCTTCGCGAGTCGTGCCTGCGGGAAGACCTGGGTACGAACTGGGTGGATGTGGCAGCGGCTGAGGTTTGCGCTCTCTTAGTCTACGTAAAAGCGATGATCCAATGCCGTTAATAGCACTTGGGAATGGTTGAAGATTGGGGTATGTAGGAGCCAGGCCACCATGCACAAAAGAAAAGGCAGCATGGGAAAGAGGTCCTGCATTGGCACGTGCGAATGCGCTTCCATCTGGTGCAGGGTAGTCGGTGTTGGGAGGGCCAAGTAAACCGTGAAGAGGAAGTCGCGCAGCAGTGGTGTAATTCGCTGCCCATGCATCCGCAAGCCAGCCAGTTGTAACAGCTTCCAGGCGACTGTCACGAGGCTCAAAAGTCTTCTTCTCCGACTCCAGGACGTAACTGCGATCAACTTCAATGGCAATGCGTGCTCCATGAGTTGCAATACATACCGCCAATCGCCTGTCGAAGAACAGGTTCAGTAATGTACTCCACGTTATGAAATTTATTGCGGACCTATTGCGTTCATGTACTCATGATTTCCGAGGATTGACAACACGATGCCGTTGACGGCTAACGCTTGCTCTCGAAGGTCTTCCATCCAATTAAACAACTCGATGGTATCGTCACCCCTCCATGAACATTGAGTATGATTGGAACACCGGTCAGAAGCCCTTACCTGTCAATAATGTCACCAGTCTGCACGAACACATCCACATTGCCACTCCAGTTATTGTTCTCGTCCACGACGCCGGCCATTTGTAAAATATGTTCTGCATTTCCGATGTCACCATGTATATCCCCTACAGCAATAATTTTGCGCGTGAAGCGCGGACGGGGTTCGCGCGCATAGTCGTCTTCATCAGCACCAAAGACTGCTTCTGCAGGCTGCTCTACAGTTTTGAACCTGAAAGGTGCCTGCACAGCGGCCTGGGCGTATCCGATGAGACTTGACAGGGCTAGTGAAAACTGGAGTCCAGTTCCGAGATGAGGCGCAGGTCCAAGAGGAGAGGAAGAGGATTGTGCGTAATACGCGAGTGATAGTGCAAGTAAAGGGAGGGCCATGAAGGCCAAAGTTGTTCCACGAGGCATCGCTATAAGATGTAGTGTACCTGCTTAATGGGAGTAATTAGGGAAGGGGCGTACTAAAGCGCGCTATATAGCTCACTAGTAGAGGTGAACAGCAATAATCCGCAACTCTTATGCGAAAACCTATATCAATGGAGTGTGGCCTTCTCTTGGTGGGAAGGAAGAAGCTTCACGCTGCGCTGCAGGGTTGCGGCGTAGCTATTTGAAAAGTTCAAACCGGCGCTCCACACCTTAATTGATTGATTCAGCCTTGAGGCCGCTGTGAAATGAAGAGAGCAAGGTCACTTGCAACGTGTCTGGCGGCGTGTACTACCAGTGTTGCAGCAGTTGATGCAAACGGACGACAGTGCGGCATTGTGAACCACCCAAATGGGGCAACAACACGGAAGCAGATTCACTACTAGTATCTTTCTTACGGGCTGCCTAGGGGAGACCGAAAGCAAATGAACATCGCACGTACTTGGCACGTACGGTACTTACAAGAACACACCTGCCGACATCAAACCCAATCCTGTGTACGCAGTACGGAGATGTGATATTATATTACGCCAGCATGTCCGTCACGATCGTTTCAAAAATCTAATGCAGCAACACCTTCAAGACCCTCCTTCACCACCCTTTTAAACCGGTGCCTTAGCCGTTTATTGCAAGGGAGAGACAACTCAAACCGAAGTGACTTTAGCAGCGTCGAAGTGCCGTAAACCTCAGGCTTCTTCGACAGCACGGTGTAAAACGCATGCGTCCCCAGCCTGAAGATGTCGACAATGAGAACAATGGCGCACACGCCCGAGATCAATGCTCACCATAACACGGAACCTTTCTGCAGATCGCAAATACCTCCGTTGGTGCGCGCAACCTTGTTGCACGACTTGTGTTGTATCGCGGTATAGGCATATCTGGTAACCTTTTTGATAACATCTACGTTCGGTAAGCAACGTGGCCTTATTCAAGGTTCATAGCAGACTCAACCCACCATGAAGGAATTTCGCATTCTTCGCGACACCAATACCCCAACCCACGAGATAATGATGCATCTTCATTGCGGCGATGATGAAACTTTGATAAACGTTGACATATGCAGTATGCAGCCCATTCAAGTGGGTGTCCGTGTAGATCATATGACTTCTAGCTTTGGCTATCCTGAGGAAGATTAGTTGATGGTCAACAAAGGATATGCCATGCTCACAGTAGCATCTTGCGGGTGAATATCAGGCCAGGACGACGACCCTTATAGACTGTGAGCGAATACTCGAGGTCTAAAGCGTTGAGCACTGGAGGTCCATCATTACGCGCACAAGAAGACACTCACCTTTGCCATGATACCTCGAGTAATCAGCTATGACCGAGAGGTTAGACGTGTCGACCAGCAGACCACACCAAGGAAAATCTTTTGCTTCGTCAAGTAACAACAAAGCAAGAGTGAACGATTGAACGTACGCTTTTGGCTGTGCTCGGTAATGTTCGCTGCCTGGATGGAGTTGTGCTCGAAATTAGTCATCGTCTTTTGCTTGGATACGATGCAGCCGTATTCAGGATGCCCTACCAGATTCGAACTGTGAGATCTAGTAAACCACGAAAAAGGGCAGTTTACCTTCATACATGACATCCAGGAACCGCCTTGCCTTTGCCAAACTGGTTGTCACATATAAGTAGTCGTCGATCCATCGAAGCAGTAACTATGCATCGTTACCGCGAACACGCTCTCGTAAACATGAGGAGCAAAACACGCACGCTCCGGGGGTCATCCAAGATATTCAACCGAGTTCTCTCTAGATCCCCGTAGAAAAACGAGCACAAGAGAGCTGATAGCACAGATCCTTGAGGAATGCCAACAACTTGTCGATAGTAGCGCTGGTCGATCTAGCAAGAAAACCTTTATGACATGCAACATCCATTTAAGATGGATAGAACAGACCTTCACGAGGTTTTCCCTTATGTGCTCTTCGAGGAGCTTGAGAGTGGCTGTCCTGGATTGAAATTCATATTGAACCTGCATGACAAGTGAATAGCCAGTATAAGCCATATATTATGGAACCGACCTGATCTGTGAAGATTGTTTGTCGTAGGACAGCAGCCAAATCACGAGCATACGCCACGAAGTCCGTGTGTTCATCTTGGGGAATACCCTATCAGCATGTTACCAACCGCCTAAAGAAATAACACACCTTCTGAATGCGCCTTCTTAATATATCCGCGCTTAATTTTTCCGAACTCAGGTGAGACCTGCCCATGCTTCCGTATCATATAACTCTCCTGCATAATGATGTAAATCTCGGAATAGAAAGTAGACGTGACTGTTTACCTCGGATATTACATTGTGAAGTATCTTCAGCAACGTGGTTTGATCTATCGTGTCGAAGCATGCTTGCACGTCTACTTTGACGAAATATAGTTTCGGACTGTGAATTACACGGGTCAGTGATAAGGTCCCAATCGAATCAATAGGTCGTACAGTTTCCCTGAGGGAGCATCCTTTAATAACTCTATTTTAAACCTCTTCAACTTTTCGTATATCTCATTGGAGCTGAACACGGATGCTCCAAGGAGGTCTGGTTGTTTTTGCTAGCCAGGACATCGGTATGAGCACTCTTCAATAATTTCGACGTAACACAAAACGAAGCACCTTCTCATACGTTAGAATTGCAAATGTCGTCCTCAGAGTCTGATTGATTGACAATACAGGCTTTGCGAACTTATCCTGTGTTGCAATGAGCAAGACATGTAACCGAGTGCATTGGGAGAACGGACCTTGGGCCTTGCTCTTCGTCGAAGATTGACAATGGGGCGAACACCGGTTTCCTTGGGCAGCAACCGAACAAAGGAAAATCCGAGTTGTCGCTGGCGCAAGATCTCTTCTGCCTCATCCTGCAGAAGTATAGGAAGTAAGGTAGACTGGGAAAAGTTCACGCCGCACCTTTTCAATCTGTTGGAAAGTCTTCTCACTCAATTGGTCTATCAAAGGTTCGCAGAGGATTTTCCAATCGTCTTGCCGAAAGTAAAGAATATGCTTCCGAAATGCGGACGACTCCGTGACGTAGAAGGTTGTCTGGAGACATCGTGTCAATAAAGAATATCCATCTCAGTCGAAGAAGATACCAACCCTGAGCAGCGGAAGTAGGAAGGAGTCGAAGTACCAGAAGATAAATTCTTCAAGAAGTTCGCGGCGTTTGAGAGAATCCGTTACGGACACTCTATTCTGCTTCCGGGCACCCTCTCCAGGAGGGATCAACCAGTCGCATTCCGACGTGCTGAAACCTTGAAGTACGTGATGTAATGTACACGTCTCGTATCTCCGGTATGCAATGAATTCCTTGACATCTGATGGACGTCAGCGAATCATAATCGTGGGTGTGATAGATACGCATACAGCCTTGGACAATCTCAAAATTCTTCTCGCATCCCCAGAAAGCTTTCGGAATGACAGCCTTAGTCACGAGCATAGCATAGCGAAAAACCTAGTCAAACAGTTAGCGAGTCTTGCGCGCGCCAAGGTCCAACTCGTGTACCTCGAAGTGACCGCAAGTGAATTCTAGGAATCGCGGCTTGTGTTCCAATTCTTTTTTACCTTGAACATCATATGCGACGATGCTGTTACCCGCAGAGTCGATTGACATTTCGTTTTGTGACGCTTGAGATTTCAGTTGGATCGAGTTTTCAGACACCATTTCCTGCCGAACAGATAGAACACAAAGCTGTGATACTGTTTTACCCTACTCACCAGTATGATACTGCTGTCTATGGTTTTGTTGTCCGTCGTCGTAATCTAGGAGCGAAGATCAGACCAATGTACACTATAACTCAACGGGCTTGCTTACCTTGGATGGACAAACTTGGTCTCTAAGTGGTTTATAACCACATTTACCATGTCGCCAGATCATCTTCTCCAAAAGCACGAGCACGTCCTTCAGCCGCTTCGGTGTCTTGCATGTTCCAAGGACCTGTAATGGCACATTCATTCTATTTCTGCACGACTCGACAGGTCTCACCTTACCCCAATCTCAAGCTCCCTGTCAGCAAAATTCGGCTGCTTGTAAATTTCTTTAGCGGCTGACGGCTGACTGAACACGTTGGATAGACCATATTGTAACGGAAATATGTATTTGCTCAGGAGTCGAGCATTCTGGGCTTCCTGGCGCGGGTCAGGGTCCTGATACGCGCCAGGTTGTGGCTGCGTTTTACGAAAGTAAGAAGGATTAATCTGGTTCAGCACATCTTCGCAATGGTCAGCGAATGCGAGTCCAATATATTGTAGAGGCTTACGGCTATACGGCAAGCCGACGATGATGTTTCGTGACTTAGGCTCACGATTTGGTCGTGCATAAAACATACGTGCACGGACGAATGAGATATCAGCCGCTGTTCGTCTAATGATATGGTTAGCGTAACGTGGCAGAGGTACGTCCCTTTGCTCACCGCTCAGAAGAAATAGTGTCTGATTTGATGCCACTCTTTAAGGAAACTTTATGGAGGTTCTCCCGCATGATGAGCTTCAGGCGTTTGCGTGGTCCTGAGCCCTCCAAAGGGTCTCTCTTCCGCTTTCCAAGGTCATGTGTACCAGATTCATTCGAAGGCAAGTACCAATCGAGCTTCGGAGGCGGAGCATAAATCAACGGCATGCCCGTCATTTGACACAAACAATCATTCGGCAGCTTGATAAAAACCGAGGTCTTCGTGAGGAGATGCAGCATCGCATCTGCTCCAATTCTGTAGTAAGAGTAAAGTCAGTGGTGAATCCGGCGATAATCGTCGCTTTACCTTTCCAATAGTTTTTCCCATTCGGGGGCCTGCAAAGCCGTGACAATTGTATTCACGAAAGAATTCGTAATACCACTTGGAGCGGCATTCGCTTTCCCGTCCTCGACGATCTGCAATGAATTAAATATGCACAGTAGTACGAATACGGTATAGGTGCCTCACTCTCTTATATCCCGACGTTATGATATTGTCTGGTTTGAACCTTGAAGTCGTAAATAGACGTTCATGGGCCTTCTGAATAACCTTCATAGCGTTGTTAGACATTTGTACTTGCTGGATGATTAGAATATATGCACTTACATCCTTCATGCGAACATATTTCTCGAAGGCTGAAAATTGAGGACAATCCGTACTAATAGTATCTTGCAACAAGCAAACAAACGAGCAGGTAAGAAGTTCTTGATACTGGACTGAGTCAGGTGCTTGCAGGAGAAAGTCGGACTCCGCGTCGTCACCGGTCTGTCTGTAGGATTCTTCCTTGATAATTTTGCGAAGATAAGCCTGGAGGTTGTGAACTTCCGCGTAATAGAAATTGAGAACGTCCAGCGTCAGGTGCTTCCTGGTAGCTGTCATGATATCGACATGCAAATGTCGAGGTATCTCACAGACTCAGTAATAAGAAGTCTGACTAGCGCAACCGGCGTGCAGTGAAGGGTGCAACTCTACGTTAGGCTTTGAGGTGAAGATGCGATGCGCGTCTTGAAGCTTGAGATCTGAGACACTGATTGAACACGATATGTCACAACCACGTGTGAGGCTACTACAGCGTCACAGTCACAGTCTGTTGTCCTCGACCTCGACGACAAGGAGCTAAACCATGACATGTCGACACCCAGGACTAGTACTTGGTGCCTCCATTGAAATTCACCATCATCTCCACCACAGCGATGAACTTTCAACCCCAGGTACTGAGGATACTGCTTACAGTTTAATGGGTATTTTTGATGTTAGTCTTGTGGAACAACTGCTACAAGTGATCAGAAAGTTCAAAGGGCAGTTACCTCAGGAAACATGAGAGATCCTTGTTTTGACTCTTTGCATGGGAAATGATTGGTGAGTCTCCTTCATGCTTCAAATTCGAGTCTTCGACCTTCACTTGCTCTAGAATCTCCCATGTATCTTACCTGACGATCGCTTTGACGACGCTTCCAACACTCTCCAGTCCCTCAACCTCCATTGATATTATCTCCTCAGCTGGACCTGCTACTAGGCGATATACATGCCAAAGGTCACATTTACGGTATCGCTCGGACTACCTTGCCTCCTTGTCTATGCGCCCTCCAGCATTCTCACTATGTGTCCGCTCGTACTGTTCTCGACAGGGATTTGAGAGAACTATTACTTCATCGGCCATATCATGATCGGAGTCCTGCCACCTACCGAAGAAACAGAAAATTGGGAACGGGAAGATGAAGATAGGCAGATTTCTGCTACCTCTCAATTCGTCAAGCAATGGCTCTTTGAATAGTGACGCGATGGCAGCTATGGTTACAGGGTGTAATCCTGATAACTTGACCGCAGTCTAGCCTACGAATCTATGTAACAACACCTAGCATGCAACTCACTTGCGCTAATAATCCGCCTGTTAGGGATAAATGTCTCGTCACAGAGAAATGACTGTTGAACGTTGAACAACTATCTTCAAGTAAAGTTGCGAGATGTTCTGCATGGTTTCAGCTTGCCACTTCGTGCAAGTGTGGATGGGGAGCTAGCGAGAGCGGTGATGCAATAAGTGATTGGATTGTGCAGACATATTTCTCTTTCAAATCTAATTCGGAACGTCAAATACCTCAAAGAACTACCCTCCAGCACACTCAATAAGTACCACGACGCAACTTGAAATAAAAAATTCTCTTGCCCTGTAGAGTACCCGACGACTGTTAATGATATCGAGCTCCTCCCTCGCTACACACTGCTGCTAGTCGACACATGCACGCGCTCCTGGAAAGCGATCGAAGTCATGGCGGTTGCTATATCGGAGTCGGCGACAAGCTTGGCGTGAAATTCTCGAACGCCAAGGATCAGGCGTGGTCCCAGCACAAACATCTGGACAACTGTAAAAAATTGAAGAAAGCCAGACATAATCTGACTTGCCAGGGAATACGTGTTTTATTAAAAATGATGAACAGGAGTCGCTTGCAGAGATCAGCGAAAGATCGGCATACCACTGAGATCGGCGAAAAGAAACGGACGAGCTCAGAGCAAGGAACAGCAACAAAGCTAAGTAGCAGGTGCAAAACTTTAGCGAAAAAGGAGAACCCCATTCACATTATGAGCTCACCTTGCAAAGCAACCCACCTCTTGTCCGAACGTCAATGCTAAAAATAACATAAGAGTATCAGCGGCTCATTAATACTGTCTTGCTCACCCCAATCGTAGATCACCCCAGCAGAGGAAGCAACTGCGAAACTGCAGCCAAGGTCAGATCCCCATCATCACGCGACTGGCTCTCCACTCACCTACAAAATAGCTCGAGATACGAGCCACATCAATGGACGGCCACCAGCTGGGGTCATTTGACACCACAGTCATACTGTTAGAGAATGTATGTGAGGGGGCGGTGAACTTGGTGGATGTATTCAGATGGTGCTCACGCTAGATATACCACCATCCAGCACTTTTATCGCTAAGATGAGCATTATATATCCGTTTCTGCCTTGATTGACCGAAATAAGTATTTTGTATGAAGTCAAGTAGAAGGGAAAGCCAATCAGCCCTCGATTGAATTGAAACAAACGTTGGTGATGAATCTGCAAAGCAGTGCCAAGGCAGAATGTTAGAGCACCGGAAAAGAATCGAAGAACTGTTTGCGATTTGGATAACTCTTGTACGATGCCGTTCTCCAGATCTTCTTGCGAAACGTGTATCAGGTAAGTCAAATAGTTCATCAGTGCAATCAAGTTCTTTGCCCATCCAACACAGGCCTAGGTTGATGCGATCATCGAAAAGGATCACGTCTCGATGATTCTCGTCTTGATGAGCAACGGCACTCTCCGCCTCCGACTGGGACGGGCCCAGGGAGCGTAACAGGATATTCAACAAGGTCACATTCTGTTCACATGGCACTAGACAATTCAGACTGGGGAGGTAAACGACTAACCTGTCCCGCCCGAGCTGCCAAGCACACCTCTCAATGCCTCTCATTCTCAGCATCCGTTGCCTCATGCGCATCTTCTCAGTCTCCATCTCGCCGAATCATACCATAAGGATGCTTAAAATGGTAAGCGTAGAACCTAATGCAAAACATACTAAACTCAATTCGCATGTGCTTCACAGCCCCTTAAATGCATCGTCCCTGCTTCATAATCCGTGATTGATGACACCCATGCCTAGATTGGGAACAAAAATGAGAAGGCAATGGCCATCTGAACATGATACGGTTGCACGGTAATCTTTAAACCGGCGATATGCACGGCCATATAAGCTGTGTACAAGATTTGTATGCAGCTGAAAGACAACGTTTTGAACTATGCTCGAAACATTTATCATGATGCGCAGACCTTACTTGTTGAAATCGTGTGGGGTCGTGTTACAGATGCCATCACAATGAGCGAGGTACGAGTCGAAATCTTCGGGTGCTAGTGGCCATGGCCGACCCTCTTCAAGGACGAGTGGCGACGTGTTGTCACCGCTTGGTATGCTACTGGATCGTTACTGGCAACGATAAATTGCGCTTGGTCTTCGGTAAGAATCCGATGGTGATGTAAGTTGATCTTGCACTAGTGCATTGACTGATGAGGCTGGGGTGCGCAGAGGACCAAGAGAAGATTGTTGGGCTTCTAGAACTACAAATAAACACACTATAATGAATGAGAATGTTGGCGAGACGACAGAACGTCGAGGTGGCCACCAACGAAGTGTGACGTGTGCGCAAGGAGGTACAGCTCGAGGCCATTATTTGAGAGGAATGAGACGGGTAAGGACGACACAGCAGAATGGGAGAGTGCACTTGAGGCTGACGCGCAGGGATTCGATGGGTCTGGTCAGAGATACAACTGATTCACGATTGGTCTGGCTAGGGGAGACCTTTGATATTCGCAGTGGCATGCACTGCCATGCAGGAGTCCTTGTTTTCCTTCTATTTGGTGAATTTTGGTCTGACTACGGCATGCTTACATATGGCGAACAAATTCCACTCCTCTCGAATTCCCCATACCTTGTGCCCGACGACGATACCTCCAACACCCTCGAGTCCCTCTGCCTCCTCTCTCATCAACCGGACCTGCTTCTAGGCGACATGCATCCCCAAGGTCGCTTTTACGGTGTCCAAAATTCTGAATAGCAACTTGGGAGAAATCGTTTATTGTTTCTTCCTGGGTTACACTATCGAAGTACTGCTTACCGAATAGCCTGGAGAGGAATGGGAACCGGATAATGAACATAGGCAAATTTATGTTGCTTCTCAACTTGCCAAATAATAACACTTTGAATTGTGACTGGAGGCAAGCTGTGATGAGTGGATCATGATGTGATGGCGGCTATACAGGGTGTAATGATAATAACTTAGTTTGTAGCCTGCATAATCATATGGGAAGCTATACACTATGCGCTACGCTATTCAGCGTACGGACTCCGAAAAGTTCAGACTGAAATGAAAACATGATTGATCGCGAAGTTGCAAAGCACTTAGACTCCATAAACCATAAGCAAACGAATTGTGATTTGCCTTCCGGTATACAGTTCGAGCATCAAGAAACTTGCTTGCGATATCTTCTAAGTGCATCGTTCCGGCTGGCCACTTGGTGCAAGTATGAGCGGGCAGCTAGTGCCAGTAGTGATGCAGCACGGTAATGTGTCCAGACCTTCATACATATTTCTATTCGGAACACCACATAACTCAAGTAAGTACCACAACGAAACTTGAAACATGAAACAGATTCTCTCGCTCCCTGTAGACTACCCGACGAGTGTCGACCATATCGAGCACCTCCCTCCCTACACACTGCTACTAGTCGACACATGCACGCGCTCCTGGAAAGCAATCGAAGTCATGCCGGTTGCTGCATCGGAGTCAGCCACAAGCTTGGCGTGATATTCCCGAACGCCAAGGATCAGGCGTGGTCCTAGCACAAATGTCTGCACGGATATGAAAAATTGAAGAAACCCATCGTAAATCTGAGTTTGCAGGAGAAGTGGATTCTAGGAAAATAATGAACTGGGATCGCATGCAGAGGGCAGTGAGAGATCGGCATACCGTGAGAACCGGTGAAAAAAAAGCACCAAGCTGGAAGGAAGAAACAACAACAAAGCTAGCGAGCACGGAACTTCAGCGAAAAAGGAGAACCCCATGCACATTATGAGCTCACCCCACAAAGTAAATCATGTGAGATCTGATCAACACCGTGAAACAGTCCCCGATAATCCCTCCTGCCGAGTGTCGTCGCAGTTCACGGAAGTGTTTCACAGCAATCCAGAGTGCGAGACACAGTGCGAGGACCTCCCATATGGTGCAGAGTATCCAAGTGATGGCAGTCATACGTTGGCTATATCCCTCATAGGTGATATCACACTGATAGGTGCCAGAGAGAATGAGCTCCTCTGGCATTTGTCAATGAGCCTCATGCCCTTAAGTGTTTCATCCATAATTAAGCTTACCCCCTGAAATACCCCTAATTGATATACCACCGAGCACTGCACAGGCGATGTTGACAGCCAGGAAGTCGACGACGAGAAGTATCAGCACCTTTCTGGATCGCTGACACATGGCATACAATCGAGTGGTCATGATGACTTGCATGATGTTTTAGTCAAGTCAATATCACTGAGTTATTGCAGTGGTGTAGCTCACCGCCCAGCATTGCATTTACGACGATAACCACCAAATCTTGTGCAAGGTATCCTATCTGGCCTGAGAAATCCAGTGAGTGATCAGGCTCGGAGAATTATACACTCTAAAGAAACTTACACCTGTGAACATTATATTGAACGAACACGCTAGTCAAGAATCTCACTCACCCCTACATGGGAGTGCAGTCAGTTGGATGGAAACGGCAGGCATCAGTGCAGAATACTCACTGCATCGGTCAGCGGGATTGTAGGGACATCCACTGCATACCGCTGGTCAGAAGAAATAGACACGGCGAATGTCAGGAGACATACACAGAATGTTGAGGCTGATTGTCAGAGATGGCTGATTAGCACAACGCTAATTGCTTGGACTTCCAAACATACACAACATATATTATTCCAAGATAGCGCACCTAGAATATTTTCAAGTCAGTACAACTTGCTAACCACGCTTATAACACGTGCTACATACACTCAGATAAAGAATGGTCATCAGGGACCAGTGTTGCCTCTGCCGCAAATTAACTGTTTTTCATGCTGTTCTTATCATGTAGGACTCTACTCACCCAGATCAATTCCACCTATAAAACCATCTTTAGCGATATGACTGATGCGGCAATGGCCTCCACCTACCTCTTGTCCGAATTTTAAAGCTGGAGATACCATAAGGATATCAGCGGCTCATTAATGTTGTCTTGCTCACCCCAATCATAGATCAGTGCAGCACAGGCGACAACTGCAAAACCGTAGCCAGGATTAGATCGACGGGTCACAATCATCATCCGACAGGCTCTCCACCAACCTGCAAAATTGCTGCTGATACGAACCACATTGATCAACGGCCACCAACTTGGATCATTCGAGACTAGGGTCATACTGTTAAAGGATGGATGTGAGCGAGTGGCGAACTTGGTGGACATAATATGACGAGTGCATTTATAGTAGATATACCACCATGCGGCGTCTTTGTGACCGAAATGAGCATCACAGCGACGAGTACCTGTCCCTGCCTTGATTGACCAAAGTAAGTAATGTCGCATGAAACGAAGTAGAAAGGGGAATTGAATCCAGGGGGTTTCAGTCAAAGCAGATGTTGATCGTCAAGCTGAAACACAGTGACACGCGCCATCAGGAAACTGTGCAATACCTACGCGAACCTATGTAGCCTACATAGACCGTCTAGGTCATTAGGTTAATACCGACTACATAGGCACCGCATAGGCACACAACGATATTTGGCGATTCGCAGGGGAGCAAGCATCCGCTGAATGCACGAGGAGGTCGAGTCGCGCTGATTATGTAATACCAAACAAAGAAGAACCCAAACGAAAGCAGCGGGAGATTGCCGACAAGTGAAGAGGGAGATCGCCGAGCAGCACAGCTTTTTGCAGATTTTTTGGTAGAACAACGTTCGATCATCCACCACAAAGCCCTCCTCCCACTCCCAACTCCCAACTAACGTGGGAGTCGGGGAGGATAATTCAACACTACAGTGGGGGCGGCGGGGCATGTTCGAATTGCACAGCATGTGCCAGTATTGGGCTCGCTTACACTGCAGTGATGTACCTAGAAACTATCTGTCTTCCCTTGGTCTACCTAGTAGGGGAGACTAGCAGTGACTCAACGCCGTCAACAGCCTCTCGTGCCTATTTAGCCTAGTTGCATGAGCGTGTTCTGCAAATTAGGGTAAGTGACGAGTCTCTGCGACGTTCGGGGCGCTATTATGTTGTAATGTGCCACTTGAGACCGTGGCTCAAGTAATTTTGAGCAGTCAGGGTGCAGGCTCAGTTAGAGGTCAAGGCGTTGCTTTTTGAACTCATTTCTACTCTAGACAAATGAAGGCTCGTTGATGACTTTGCACTTGCAGTCCTCGATTACTGGAGCGATGGCACACACAAGCACATACTATAAATCAGGATTGTGCCACAGGCTGGTTCAAATCCCTCGGGAACCGACTGATTAACTCCTGTGAGCTCTATGAATATTTACACCTATCCTCCTGTGCTAGTCGTAAGTGACCTGTCATGATGGCTGCTTGCAACTCAGTTGAATTCCACTTTCCTAGGTAGGCGCTGGGCTAGTGGGTCTGGTAACAGCGTTGACGCTCCTCCAAGACGGCATCTCAGTTCGCATTATCGACAAAGGCCCTAACCCTCGCATCGGACAGCGCGGTGCCGGAATTTCGGTTTGCCATATCCACTTCTGGGATTGCATCAGTCTTATTGGATGCATGTCTAGCCACGCTCCATCCAACCACCGCGTGGTAGGTCGCCTGTAGTGTGGCAGTGAGTCGCATTTCTGCTTTCACATCTGTGCAGTATGTTGATGGCACAACATATGAGTTACTAGTAGTTTGTTGCTGAGTTGATCGACGTGTTTGCTTCTGAACAATTGTGACTGCCGCTTGAGCAATGGGGATCTTGGAATAGAGAACATCTGTGGCGTCTGCGTTGCAACCAAGCGATACCATTAGTATTCACATATTTTGTCTTTCAAGCTTGCCTTTGAAATCTCTCCCTTCCCACTAGCACGCCTTATTTCACGTATCACAGCTCAAAACTGTTGAGACGAAATCCAGTGAATGAGAGATGGTCCAACGAGAACGCAAGGAAGAGCCCGTGTGGTATTAGGTGCATGTACTGGACGATCCATGCACTTCCCGCCATTCGTGCCTCCATTGATATTCTCTCATCAACTGGACCTGCTTCTAGGCGACATGCATTCCAAGGTCGCTTTTACGGTGTCACTCAGACCACCTTGCGCACCTCCCTGCCCACACTCCTCCATCATGTCTCACCATTCCCGCTATTGTGCCACTCGCAAAATTCTCAATAGCAACTTGGTAGAAATCGTCTATTGTTTCTTCAAGTTCCTGGATTACACTATCGAAGTACTGCCTACCGAAGAGGGAGAGGAATCGGAATCGGATAATAAACATAGGGGAATTTCTGCTACTTCTTAACTCGTTAAACAATAATGCTTTAGATCGTGACTGGAGGCAAGGTGAGGAGTGAATCCTGATGTGATGGCAGCTAGACATGGTGTAATGATAATAACTTAGTCGCAGCCTGCAGACCTAATCGTACGGACAGCTATACACTAGTATATAATACACTATTCAGCGTACGGACTCTGAAATGAAAACATAATTGATCACGAAGTTGCAAAGCGCTGAGGCTCCATAAACCATAAGCAAACGAATCATGATTTGCCTTCCGGTGCAGTTTGAGCATCAAGAAACTTGCTTGCGATACCTTCCAAGTGCATCATTCTGGCTTGCCACTTGATGCAAGTGTGGGCGAGTAGCTAGTGCCAATAGTGATGCAACAAGGTAATTTATCCAGACCTGTAATACATACTATTTCTCTTCGGAACACCACGAACTTAAATAAGTACCACAACGAAACTTGAAATATGAAACAGATTCTCTCGCTCCCTGCAGCATACCCGACGCGTGTCAATCATATCGAGCACCTCCCTCCCTACACACTGCTGCTAGTCGACACATGCATGCGCTCCTGGAAAGCAATCGAAGTCATGGCAGTTGCTGCATCGGAGTCGGCCACGAGCCTGGCGTGAAATTCTCGAACGCCAAGGATCAGGCGTGGTCCTAGCACAAACATCTGCACAACCTGTAAAATTTGAAGAAACCCATCATAAATCTGAGCTTCCAGGGAAAATGGGTTCTAGGAAAGTGATGAACCAGGACCGCATGCACAGGTCAACGAGAGATCGGCATACCCCTAAGCCCGGTGAAAATAAAATAGCAAACCCCAAGGAAGAAACAACAACAAAGCTAGCAGATGGGGAACTTCAGCAGAAAGGAGAATCCCATTCACATTATGAGCTCACCTCGCAAAGTAAAACACGTGAGATCTTATTAACACCGTGAAACAGTCCCCCATAATCCCTCCTGCCAAGTGTCGTCGCAGTTCACGGAAGTGTTTTACAGCAATCCAGATAGCGAGACACAATGCGAGGACCTCCCATATGGTGCCAAGTATCCAAGTGATGGGAGTCATATGTTGGCTATCTCCCTCATAGGTGATATCACACTGATAGGTGCCAGAGAGAATGAGCTCCTCTGGCATTCGTCAATGAGCCTCATGCCCTTAAGTGTTTTATTCATAATTAAGCTTACCCCCTGAAATATCCCTCGTTGATATACCGGCGGCCACTGCACAGGCGATGTTGACAGCCAGGAAGACGACGACGAGAAGTATCACCACCTTTCTGGATCGCTGATACATGGCATGTAATCGAGTGATGATAATGACTTGCATGATGTTTTAGTCAGGTCAATGTCACTGAGGTATTAAAGTTATGTAGCTCACCGCCCAGTATTGCATTTACGACAAGATTCATCCAATCTTGTGCAAGGTACATTATTTGGCCTAAGAAATCCAGTGAGTGATCAGGCTCGGAGGACCACACACTCGAAACAAACTTACACCTGTGGACATTATATTGAGCCAACAAGCTAGTCAAGAATCTCACTCACCCCTACATGGGAGTGCAGTCAATGGGATGGAAACGGCGGGTATCGGTGCAGAATACTCACTGCATCGGTGGTCGAGATTGTCGGGACACCCACTATATACCGCTGGTCAGAAGAAACAGATACAGTGAATGTCAGGAGACATACACAGAATGTTGAAGCTGGTCGTTAGGGACAGCTGATTAACAAAACGCCCATTGCTTGGAATTCCAAACATACATGGCATATAGTATCCCAAGATAGCGCACCTAGAATATTTTCAAGTCAGCAAAAATTGTCACGCTTATAACACGGGCTACATACACTCAGATAAAGAATGGTCATCAGGGACCAGCGTTGCCTCTGTCGCAAATTAACTGTTTTTGATGTCGTTCTTATGATGTGGGACTTTGCTCACCCAGATCAGTTCCACCTATAAAACCATCGTTAACAAGATGACGACGCGGTAATGTTATCAACCTACCTCTTGTCCGGATGTTAGAACTGGAAATATTATAAGGAAATCAGCGACTCATTGATACTGTCTTGCTCACGCCAATCGTAGATCAGCCCAGCACAGGCGACAACTGTGAAACCGCAGTCAAGGTTAGATCGACACATATCAGTCATCATCTGGCAGCCTCCACGAACCTGTAAAATAGCTGGAAACATGATATGCATTAATGGATGGCCACCAACTGGGATCATCTGAGACCACAGTCATACTACTGGAGGATGGATGTGAGTGAGCGGAGAACTTGGTGGACGTATAATGAGGGCATTCGTGGTAGGTATACCACTATCCGGCGTCTTTGTGACCAAAATGAGCATCATGGGGGTGGTACCTGTTCCTGCCTTGATTGACCGAAGTAAGTAATTTCGCATGAAGAACGGGGAATTCAATCCAGGGGTTTTCAGTCGAAGTAGATGTTGATCGTCAAGCTGCAACACAGCGACACACGTGGAATGTTTGAACACTGTGAAGGATCGAGGAACGGTGTGCGATGTCTGCGATTTGTGTTCGATGCCGTTCTCCAGATATTTGTGCTACACTTGCATCAATTAAGAAATTCATCGGTGAACTCTGATGAAGTAGTTCATCCAGCCAACGCAGGCTTAGGTTGATGTGATCATCGAAAAAGAATGTCGTCTCAACGACTCTCGTCTTGATGAACAACGGTACTCTCCGCCTCGTTGGCTCGGGCGCAGGACCGCAGAAGGTCATTCAATAAGGTCTCATTTCGTCCACATGGCGCCAGAAAATTCAGACATGACACATAAGGGAGGTAGATGACTCAGCTGTCCCACCCGGGCTGCCAAGCACACTTCTCAATACCTCTTATCACCGTCGTCGTCCTCAGCATCCGTCTCAATCTCCATCTCATCGCCGACTCATCAGGCCATCATACCATAAGGATGCTAAAAGATGGTAAACATAGAACCTGATGTAAAATGTACTGCGCTCAATTTGCATATACTTGATGCGATGCATGAACCTTCACATCCTTCACAACATCTTAGATGCATTATCCTTAGGTTGATAATCTGTGATTGATATCTGGTGAATATATGATGCCCGTGTATAGATTGAGAACGGAAATGAGAAGGCACTGGGGAACAAAGAAGACTCAGATATCATCACGCCCGGTGCAGGGCTTGATGGCCGAGTGGAATACCCAACTTGCTGTAGAAGCTCATTTCAAAGATTTCATAAAACGTTGACCATCGAGTTACCATCGCTTAGCTTCAAGATAAGCAGCGCCTCCAAGATAAGTATTGCCTCAACTCGTCCTCTGCGCCCGGTCTAACAACGCTATCACGGTCCCGGTCGTGTCCACCATTTCTCAAGTGAACCCGTGTGTTTGAATGAATGGAAACGCGAGCGCTATAATTTTAGCACTCAACAAAAGTCGCGTCAGATATTTCAACGTACATGATGTAAACGTCATTGACCAAACTCATTCTCTGAGCTGTTCGAGCTTGATCAACAGCTACGCCAGCGGATATACAATGTTTGCGACATGCCTTTCGCAGCCGCCACATTCTCGCAGTAGCAGTTGTAAGTCTTGTGACTTTCCATAACGTGAAGACTGGCCAGATGATTTTAGAGAAATCAATGTCACAGGCGTTACGATCCTTCTCCAACTCTTCTACACATAGTATATCGCAAACAGGCCCGTCTCACTGTCCAAAGCCATGCTCCGCGTTCTCGGAGGAGCCAATCCAAGAATGGAGATGCTGTGTATGCAGATTTTAGTTGGTGAAGGACTCGGTGACGAGGTACTAGATGGTGGAGATGGATGCTCGGTTGGCGGGCGTACCAGTATGACTGATTAGTGTCAGTGTGGGATTGGTGTTGCCGCGGGTGATGGTATTGAATATGAGCGATCTGACAGCTGCAGCATGCCTGGTTGGATACTTGAGCGGCGTGATTGATGATTGGGGTGGGGTCTGCTGGGACTCGGGAGTAGAGGTAAGAAGTAAGCGAAGAAAGGGAACAGGTGAAGTGCGATGCATGAGTGGTTTGCACGACAACAGTGACAGCGTCGCAGCGAGACAATAAGTTGATTTCATCAAGTCAATGCGTTTGATCAGAGACGTGACTGATTCAACCTGATTCTCCTTTGATTGGTCTGGCTCTAGTATAGGATGACCACGGTCTTCTATGTTCTGTTCATTGTCGCATCCCTGCACTTTCTCTTCAAACTCCGACGTAAGCTCAGTTGGTGTCTGTACAACTCGCTGTACTTTCTTCCATTTCGATCATACGTATGCCGATCCTATCACCCCTTTGAGCTAGTTCTCTGTCCTTCCCGTAATTGTCTTGATGCGTCACTGCGACCCATTTTCCATGAGCCACTGCCCACTACCTGCGCAGGAATGACTCATGTCTCGGGCCTTACTCTTCCTCTACGTCGTTCTCTTTGATCTCTCTCTCTCTTGGAGTTCGTCAATATCGCATCTTGCATTTTTGTCGTCTCCATTGCCTTGCATTGTCTACTTCGAATTGTCTCTCGACCTCTCACAGTTTTCTTTTTTCTTTCCAACTTCATTGTCCAAGGCGTGTACTCTTGTCCTTTTCCAGTTTAGCAACCACCTTCTTTATGGTTCACACTCGATTATCTTTTCAAGCTTTGACGTACCGCCTCAGAACGTCCATGATGGGATGCTCGATGCCTGCATCTCCCTCCACGCTCTCGTTGGCTCACTAACGGCTCTTACCTTATATCGATGTCGGCTGAGGACTTCGCCCGCTCTGCTTGAATTGACCTGATGTCGTGCAACACTCCCCTCTAGCTCGATCGCAGTATCGCCCCCAGCGCCAGTCTCTGACTCTTTTTTCTGTTGTTGGGGTTCATTCTGATTCGAATTCATAGGGCGAGCAAGACTTTCGACCGCAGCCATTGCTGATGCTTGCCAAGCTTCTTTTGTTTTTGATCACTTTGCCCGCTATGAGCTCACTCTATCCCCTTACCCCGGACATTCATTTACGTCTAGTGAATCCTCCGAGTCCTACACGCAAATCCATCTTCCGCAGGGGGCCTGACTGTTACAGTGTGCTTCTCAAGGCTCGACACTTTTGCCACTCCCGCAATAACTCATCCCTGGTGTCATGCTTTGTGATCTTCGCTCAATGCTTCTATATTTGTGCATTCTAACAGTAAAACATTGACATGTTGTAGGTAATCGTGATGCAATTGTTGCGAACTCCTCACATGTCACCCCTCTATTCAACCATAGAACTGCTTCTGGTTTCCCAACCTCATGTGCAACTAGTTCGCATCTTTCCTTGCTTTTGTCCCAGCTCCTCATTCTGTATATCGTCGCTTATTATTTGACATGACTAGGTGGTTGCATCTTCTTCTGTTTGGGTGGATGTACCTCGTCTCTCACTCTCCGTGGTTCCACCTTGCCTGCACTCTGAGTTGTGGTCCTGCTCCAACCCAGTGGGACACATCTCACGAAGGTGTGCTTGAGTGATATAGAGCTTTGACATGCAGCATAGTGGTTCGGACAGTCACAATGTGCTAACGCTGTTCTCTGCCTAAGCAAATTCATGTGAGTACCCGACTCGGGGAACGGCGTGAAGTTCAAGTTTGAACTCAACCTTGGTCTCACTTTTTCACTACACCTAGTATTTATTACAGTTTTCCTCTTTACTTTTTATTTTATTTTATTTTATTTTTAATTCCAATTAGTGTCCTATTGAGAGTTTACTCTATGGAGGACAGTACTGTCTAGTCTAAGGGCCCCCAGTGCCCTGGTTGCATCTCTGAACCTGTGAATGCCCTGATCCTCTTTACTTACGGGTGGCTATTGCGTTCACGAGGTTGAAAAATTAAGCCACATCAGGACCCTCTGCTACCACTCGACGATGATATGAAAAGCTATTCACTTTTGTCCCTTGTACTCATCGATCATCTCTGTAGTCTCTCCTTTTTTTTTTTTTGCATCAGATTGAGTCCTTTGGGGTCGTAGACCCTATGTTGGACATGTTTCATCATTTGCATCTTTCCCGTGTATATATAGATGGTGTTTCTGTTGTGGCATGATTTGGACTCGTACTCCCTGCACTGTCTGGTAGGACGACACAGTAAGCACAAAAGGAAGGCTGCGATGAGAAGGGTCAGTAGATGTAAGAGGAGTTAATTGAGCTTGCGAGGTGTTTGTCTATTTGTTTGATGTTTTCGTGGGTTTTCGTGTTGAGTTGAGTGTTTCTACTGATGCTTCTATGATATCGACAGCGCCAGTGTGGGTACGGCTCTCCTTTCGTCGTGGAGTGTTCTAGTGTTATTATGTTGTACAGTAGGTGGTTGGTGGTTGGTGGTTGGTGGGGTCTATGTTCGGATATGTTTGTGTTGATGGTATGTGCGCGTCGAGTTGAGTTCTTTATGTGCTGATTTGGTACATTTTGCTTATAGTTTGCCGAATGTTGGTTTGAACCTTCCTGTGCTATTGATAAACCGGCTGAGGTGAGGGATGGCTTTTTCGGATGTGAGGAGGTATGCTAATGAGGTCGCATCACATCAAAGGGCGTTCGCAAGTATGTGCCGTTCGTGTCAATATTGGGGGCAGTTGAAGAGTAAATGATGGATTGTTTCGTTGATTCCAGGGCAGATCGGGCAGTGGGGCGTGTCACTACGGTTGATGTGATGCAAGTGTTGGTTTAGCGGGATGTGACGAGTTTGGAGTTGGATGTAGAGGCTGGAGGTGTGTTTCGGTAGCCCATCAATGAGTTTGACAAATCATTCTGATGGCATTGACGGGTCGATGTCACGCATTCTGGCGTATCGGGGGGATTTCTCCCAGAGGGCTTTCCATTGGTCTTGCGATTTTGTTTTCTGTGTTGCTTTGATTGCTGACGCGCTGCATTGCAGGTGGTGCCCTTGTAGGAATTTAGGGAGGAGGTGCAGTGGGCTGTTGTTGTCTCTGCTCTGCACTGCTTCTTTGGCTGCTTGTCCCGCTAGTTCATTCCCTGCAATGTTAACGTGTCCTGGTATCCATCTTACCATGAGTCTAAAATTGCCTTGCGCTTTGCATCGTTTTTCTAGTCGTTGTGTCATCCGTTCGAAGTTGTCTGCTATGAAGCCACTTCCCGTTTTGTTCATGACTTCGCCCATCTGGATCACTGCTTGGTTGTCAACTAGAATGGAAGCTGGGTAGATGACGTTCCTTTCCATGGCTAGTAACTGTGCTGCTAGAGTGAGTCTGATCAGTTCGCCTTCGTGTACCGTGTGGTCTTCTTCGTTCCCTAGGTGGTATCTTAAGGTGCGTGGTTCCTGTCCATGTCTGATTAGGATTGCTGCTGCGCCTATTCCTCCCTGATAGCCCGAGCCATCTGTAAAGATTTGGATGGTGTCTTTGAGGTTAGTCTGTTCTCGTATTGCGTCCTGCTTCGTTTTGGCTATGCACGTTTGATAAACGCTTTTGGTTGCTGACTTGTTGGCAGTTTTGACGGGGTCGATGGTCTCTATGTCGCCTGGGAAGATATGAAATGTATGGAGGAGGTTGTGCAATGATGAGCGGTGACTTCGGGCATTATGATTAGCTATCCAGGCGAGTTCCTTGTGTAGCGGGTGGGTTTGTGGGAGTGACACTAAATGGACTGTGGCATGATGACAGATCTTTTGCATTAGGATGGGGATTGGAAGAAGGTTCGCGTGAGCTTTGAGGATGTTGGTCGGGGCAGTTTGCATGGCTCCCATGATGGATATAGCCGCTATCCGTTGTACTGTAGTTAGTCAATCAGCAATACCTTTGGATCCTTTTTGCATTTCGCCGGTGCTATTTTTGAAGAGGGGTCTGAACCATATATCGGCGCCATATGTGAATTTGGGGATGGCGACGGCTTGATATAACTGGCGCATAAGCTTGATGGGGATGCCCATGGAGGTTTTGGAGAGTCGATGGATCTGGAGTACGTGTTTGGTGCCTTTTGCAATTGCATATGCTGCGTGTTCTCGCCATGTGAGTTCTTGATTGATGATGATACCTAGGAAGCATGCATGATGTGAGGGTTGGATGATGGTACCGTTGAGTGTGATAGGTTTTTGTTCTTTAGTTTTACTGCGGGTGAAATCCATCAGTGCAAATTTCGAAGTTTCAAACTTAGAATTATGATCTTTCGACCACTGAAAGCCTCCGTTTTCGCGCTCCAGCATGTCCTTTAGTATGTCATGTGTCTCCTTGAATGTGTTAGCTATGGCGATGTAGGCTGTGTCATCCATGAAGGCAAGAGCGATCTCTTGCCGTCCTCTTCCTATACGTCCCTTAGCCATGTTGACAAGATCGGAGTTATAGATTAGGTAGCATATCATTGAAAGGGGGTCACCTTGACCAATACTGTTATCTATGGGGAACCATTCGGAGGTGAAGTCGTCGAATTTGAGTTGGGTGCGTCATCCAGGAAGCATACATTCGGTGAAGTCGACGAGTTCTAGAGGTAATTTGCGTTTTCTCATGTTGTGGATGAGTTGTTTGGTTACGGCATTGGGGAAAGCCCTCTCTATATCTAGAAAGAGTACTGATGCTACCTTGTTCGTACGCCATGCGTCATTTATCGTCGCTTCGAGCAGGTGTACTGAGTCCATTGTTGAGTGTCCTGGGCACCCTCCGAAGTGATTTTCTGGGAGGAGTTGATATTTTTCGAGGATGTGGGTTACTTGACAGGTGACGATCGCGGTGAGGATTTTGCATGTTGTGTTGATAAGTGCTATTGGTCAGTATGCCTTTGGGATCGAGTAGTTTGCTTTGTCCAGTTTCCGTAGTACAACAGTGGTGAATTCCTTCCAAGGTTCAAAGTATGTGTGAAGTGTGAAGATGGCGCTAAATAAATGGGTGAGATAGGGGATGAGGGTGGTGGCATTACGTTTGAACACTATGTTACATATTTCATCGGGTCCTGGGGCTTTATATGGGCTGGTGTTCATGATGGTGTGTCGGACGTCATCCTCACTGATGGGTTTGAAGGGTGTGATGGGTTCCGGATATTCAAAGTTGTCTGGGACATTGGTGGAGACTGGGGCGGGAGGGAAGAAGGATTTGGCGAGGACAGCACTTTTCTCATCATTAGTTACTGCTTCTGCTATTGAGCCATCATCATTCCGGGTTTGGAGTACTGGTATTCAGGTCTTGCTGCCATTGCTGCTCGGTGTCATGACGTACTTGTTCGCTATCCATATCTTGCGTTGGGTGGCTTCCTCCAGAAATTGCACCCAGTGTTCTTTTTTGGCTTGCTGGATGGTGTTGGATACCTTGTTGCGATATTTCCTGTGTTCTTCGTGCGAGGGGTGGTCTCTTACTGCTCGGTACTTGTATGAGAGTGCGCTTAGTTTGTGCTTCTTCTCGAGCATTGCTGAGATCTCTTGTGTCCACCACTGTTTTGCATGTGGGTTTGGTTTAGACTTGGGTACCTACTCCTCGATGACTTCTTGAAGGACGGTTGCTAGTGCTTTCGCAGCAGCGTGGAATTTGTTCACGGAGGTGAGGATAGCTGGGGGTGGGATCTTACTTAGCTGTTCCTGGAGGTGGTCGCTGAAATCTTCCCAGTCTGTTTCACGGTAGTTGAAGTGAGTGGTCTTCGTTGCTTGTGGGATGTGGAGATCGAGGGTACTTAGTATGGGAACATGATCGGTTTTCGGGGCGCAAAGACGGGGGGCTGTGTCACAGATGATGAACGAGTCCAGGGTGTTATCAGAGCAGAGTATGTTATTGGGGTGTGTCCAATTGCCAGAGCTTGACGATTGCAGAGTTGGTTTGTCTTTGGGGAGTGCTTGACACATGCCGTATTCTGCCATGAGTTCTATCCAGGCCTGGGCCTTAGCTTGAGTCTTGCGGTTTGAATAGATGGTGATTTCGTTCTTCTTCCCAGAGGGGGTGGTGGCAGTTGAGATCTCCTAGCCAGATGACGTGATCGTTCACCATTGGTCGTATCGTTTGGATGTTGGTCTCAAGGTATTGTTGAATTGCTGGGGGGGAGTCCTGTTTGTTGCCATTGTTATAGATGTTAAATAAGGTTAGTTTACCGAAGGCACCACTGAGCTGAATGATGACTATATCTGCTGAGGGGAAGGGTAATTGACGCCAACTGTTAGTATTCAAACATTTATTAATTAGTGTTATTGTTCGAGAGCGCTTGTTGTGGGTGTAGTGGTGAGAAGGGTATACTACATGCCAATCTGGAGTGGCTTTTGTGTTTCCTTTGGCGTCGATAGTGGGTTCTTGTATAGCTACAATGTCCCAGTTGTGGGCAGTCGATGGTCCGCTGAGTACACAGTGCTGGGCATCCAGGCTATACTGCTAAAATTAAGCATAATCCTCACTGATAAGCAATGAGGAGGTTTTGTAAGTTTATTTGTAGTCTACAGACAGCACATGATTAAGCTTAATGGCTTCTGAGATTCTCCAGTGTCCCAAACCAGCACTAATGCCTGAAATATTACCAAATTTAGATATTCTAGTATCCTCACTATTCTCACATATCCCTGCCAGCTCTACCTGCTTCACCACAGCTTATCCCCCTCACCACTCCTGTATATGAGTAGTAGCTTTGCATATATATACATATAAAGACTCAATAGACCGCTTTCTGCATGATCTAGAAGCCTGTATAGCCTGCAGTGCTAATATGTGCACCCCAGGAGGCCAGGACTAAAACATATTCGCTTTTTTGCCCCTTTAGTATGGGAGCGATTCTGATGATATATAGCATGTATTGAAGTGTAAATTGACTTATTACACCGCTTGATTACATCTCTGAAGCGTCCTACATTAGTAGATAGCTTACATACCCCTCGAAACATAAATCAATTCGCATTTTTCAGGGTTTTGACATATGGCCTTGTAAATATGCTCCCTATAACAGAATTTTGTGTATATATAACATACTTCCAGAATGATGTGTGACCATTATTATGTACATATAGAATATACTGATCATATATATATATCAGCACAGTATCAGGATCTTTCTCAGTGATCCAAAGTCTCCTTCTGCCTATACTATAACATATTTTCGCATATTTTCGGTTTTTTACCTACATTACCATTGCATAGACTATCTAGACTGCTCATATATTACTTATGGTACATATTTTAAGCCTTCTCATGGTCATTATCATGCACAGATATGTCAGACTACTGTGATCAGGGGTATAGGGGCAAGAGACACAAATCACACAAATGTCATATTTCAACTATTTCTAGGGCGACAATTTCACTAAATAATATAATACATTGTAGAACAGCTATACTAAAATATTTTGTAAGGGTGAAGGTGATGTGGAAGTGTTGTGGTGTCAAAATGTTGCAACATTAGTTATGGTCTGACTACATGTGGGCAGGCTGTATTGGTACATGCTGTTTTCAATGTTTGGACTTTTTGACTTTCTCATGGTCTTTCTCTTATCTATTGGATTCCCCTGCTATCAATTCTTTATGGATCCTTCTGGTAGTCGAGGAGTGTATTTATGAGTGTGTATAGGGTATACTGTGATAGTCCGATCATAAAATATCAGTACATTCATGTCTGAGAATTGTTATCAGTGAGAATAGGAGACATCCATGACATCAATACCCTGACATATCTGTGCATGATAATGACCATGAGAAGGCTTAAAATATGTACCATAAGTAATATATGAGCAGTCTAGATAGTCTATGCAATGGTAATGTAGGTAAAAAACCGAAAATATGCGAAAATATGTTATAGTATAGGCAGAAGGAGACTTTGGATCACTGAGAAAGATCCTGATACTGTGCTGATATATATATATGATCAGTATATTCTATATGTACATAATAATGGTCACACATCATTCTGGAAGTATGTTATATATACACAAAATTCTGTTATAGGGAGCATATTTACAAGGCCATATGTCAAAACCCTGAAAAATGCGAATTGATTTATGTTTCGAGGGGTATGTAAGCTATCTACTAATGTAGGACGCTTCAGAGATGTAATCAAGCGGTGTAATAAGTCAATTTACACTTCAATACATGCTATATATCATCAGAATCGCTCCCATACTAAAGGGGCAAAAAAGCGAATATGTTTTAGTCCTGGCCTCCTGGGGTGCACATATTAGCACTGCAGGCTATACAGGCTTCTAGATCATGCAGAAAGCGGTCTATTGAGTCTTTATATGTATATATATGCAAAGCTACTACTCATATACAGGAGTGGTGAGGGGGATAAGCTGTGGTGAAGCAGGTAGAGCTGGCAGGGATATGTGAGAATAGTGAGGATACTAGAATATCTAAATTTGGTAATATTTCAGGCATTAGTGCTGGTTTGGGACACTGGAGAATCTCAGAAGCCATTAAGCTTAATCATGTGCTGTCTGTAGACTACAAATAAACTTACAAAACCTCCTCGTTGCTTACTAGCTATGGTTAAGCATAACCCTAGCATTTACAGGTGGGGCATCGGGTGATGTGTTGAGGTTTTGTTGCCAGATACGTAAACGTGTTGCGGAGTTGTCAGGTGAATCAGTCATTCCAACCGGAGGTGTCGTGGTTGGCTGCCGCCATGAAGTCTAGATTGCCGAAGAAGTCCTGGGACCGTTGTGTAGTCTCTCCTTGCTCGCAGCTAGCTCTTAGTAGCAATACAATTGAAAATGTAGAGTCCGTGAGCATGGTGCTCATCTCCTTGTCTACCCCACACAATATCACGGATGTGAGCATCTTGTCCCTGGCCCGTGTATACCATATCACCTCGGTCGCTTCAGCCAGACGATACCAGAAATTGCAAACAATCAGGGAATCGGCTGCAGCACTATTAGGGTGAACAACACAGCAAATTTCCTCGCATTCCTCGAGGAGCTTCGCCAAAACCCAGTGGGGGCAAATCTCACCCTCTCAGCAGCCGTAGGATTGGCACCCTTCTTTGACGCTACCCGAAATCCTGCTACTGACGTCACCAAATTTGCGAAGGTCCTTGACCACATCACAGTGATGAATTACGACGCTTGGGGCCCTTTATTTTCGACTGTGGGGCCAAACGCCCCATTGAACCACACCTACGCCTCGTCCACGAACCAAGAGAGCTCTGCTGTTTCTGCAGTCAAGGCTTGGACAGACACAGGGAGCCCGACCCACAGTATTGTGCTCGGTGTCGCTTCTGATGGTCACTCGTTCAGCGTCCCTCCCTCTGGCGCCTTCACGTCCGGCACGAAACCCTGGCTGCATACCCCGCTTTTAACGCCTTGAATCAACCATTGGGTGATGCATGGTATGATGATGGTGGTGTCGATGTCTGTGGCGTGTATGAGGGCCCAGGTGGTACTTTCGATTTCTGGGGCCTCATTGACGGCGGTTTCCTCACTGAACGAGGCACCCCTGCTGAAGGTATTTACTACAGATATGACGAGTGCAGTCAGACAGTAAATGGAATTTTACACCCTGAGGGAAGATTGATCATTTCATTGCTTTACAGTCGTATGTGTACAATCAGACCTCACATGTTATGATCTCCCTCGACAACACCTGGTCATTTGCTGCCAAGGGGAAGTATATCAAAAAGACTGGGCTGCGCGGTTTCGCAATGTGGGAGGCAGGTGGTGATATGCTCATCGACTCTATCATTAAGGCTGTTGGGCGTTAGATACATCGCCACTGATACGCTCCAGCTGCTTCTCAAATGTTGTGTTTCTATGGAATTTACCTATTCATAGATCACCCTTCGCTCTAAACGCGTTGACTTCCACTCCTAATAATATCTTTCCTCCTACCCATTACTGGAAGAGGACGCCTTCAATTGCAATTAACGGAGGCAACCTGAAGGGAGGCTCATCATTATGAACTTCTACAGACTGTAGATTTTCTTTGTGTTCACGGCAGGAGATTTTGTCCCACTAAGCTGGCTCGAGACAGCATTGTAAGTTTGGTGGATCACAGATCACGAAGGCTGGGGGGATGAATAACTTGAAGTTCACAATATTCCATTCATTTTTCGCATTGATGTTCAACCAAACAAACATTGCTTGACATTCCATGAAGTTCCACCAAAATAAGTAAGTTTGTAGACTCGCAGTGTTTGATAATTAAGCTTTTTAAGTGTACTTAGTGTTATTTAATGTAACCCTGTGCATGTACACTGTTTTTTGAGTTATTCACATAATCCACCCTATCGATTTTGGCCTTGAGTTATCCACCTAGTTATTCACGTGGATAACTAGGTGGATATCTACGTCGGTGGATAACTCAATAGTTTTCCACGGTACACTAGTGTGGATGAGTTGGAGAAGGATCATGAGATCTGTGACATTGATTTTTTTTAAAATCAGTTGGCCGGTCTTGACGTTATGGACAGTTACAAGATTCACAACTGCTACTGCGAGAATGTGGCGACTGCGAAAGAAATGTTGCAAACCTTGTATATTCGCTGGCGTAGCTGATGATCAAGCTCAGAGAATGAATTTGGTCAATGACGTTTACATCTGAACTATCTGACGCGACTTTTTCGCAGTGTTAAACTCTAACGGTCGCGCTTCCACTCATCGAAATACGCGGGTTCACTCGGGGAATGGTGGACACGGGCATGACCGTGGCAGCATTGTTAGACCCTGGCACAGGGGACGAGTTTAGGCAATGCTTATCTTGGAGGCGCTGCTCATCTTGAAGTTATGAGCAATGGTAACTCAATGGTCAATGTTTTATGAAATCTTTGAAATGACCTTCTACAGTAAGTTGGGCTTTCTACTCGGCCATGAAGCCCTGCACTGGGCATGATGATCTGAGTCCTCTTTGTTCTCCAGTGCCTTCTCATTTCCGTTCTCACTCTATGCACGGGCATCATATATTCACCAGATATCAATCACGGATGGATCTAAGATGTTGTGAACCATGTGAAGGTTCATGTATCGCATCAAGTATATGCAAATTGAGTGCAGTACATTTTGCATCAGGTTCCATGTTTACTTTTAGCATCCTTATGGTATGATGGCCTGATGAGTCGGCGATGAGATGGACATTGAGACGGATACTGAGGGTGACGACGGTGATGAGAGGTATTGAGAGGTGTGCTTGGCAGCCGGGGCGGGACTGTTGAGTCGTCTACCTCCCCAATGTTTCAGATCTGATTTTTCTGGCGCCATGTGGACAGACAGAATGAGACCTTATTGAATGACCTGCGCTCCTGCGCCCGAGCCAACGAGGCGCAGAGTGCCATTGTTCATCAAGATGAGAATCATTGAGATGGTATTCTTTTTCGATGATCACATCAACCTAGGCCTGTGTTGACTGAATGAACTACTTGATCAGAGTTCACTGATGAACTTCTTACATAATTGATGCAAGTGTAGCAAAAATGTCTGGAGAACGGCATCGAACACAAATTGCAGACATCACACACAGTTCTTCGATCTTTCGCGGTGTTCAAACATTCCACGCATTCGACTGCTGTGCAGGTTCACATTATCCTAGGGATGATGCATCTAAGATGTTGTGAACCATGTGAAGGTTCATGCATCGCACTAAGTATATGCAAATTGAGTGCAGTACATTTTGCATTAGGTTCTATGTTTACCATCTTTTAGCATCCTTATGGTATGATGGCCTGATGAGTCGGCGATGAGATGGAGATTGAGACGGATGCTGAGGACGACGACGGTGATGAGAGGTATTGAGAGGTGTGCTTGGCAGTCGGGGCGGGATAGTTGAGTCGTCTACCTCCCCTATGTTTCAAGTCTGAATGTTCCGGCGCCATGTGGATAGAATGAGACCTTATTGAAAGACCTTCTGTGTTCCTGCGCCTGAGCCAACGAGGCGCAGAGTGCCGTTGTTCATCAAGACGAGAATCATTGAGACGGCATTCTTTTTCGATCATCACATCAACCAAGGCCTGTGTTGGCTGGATGAACTGCTTCATCAGAGTTGGCCGAGGAACCTTTTAATTGATGCAAGTGTAGCAAAAATATCTGGAGCACGGCATCGAACACAAATTGCAGACACCGTACACGGTTCTTCGATCTTTCGCGGTGTTCAAACATTCCACGCGTGTCACTGCATTGCAGCTTGACGACCAACATCCACTTTGATTCAACTGATGCACACTGGATTGACTTCTCTTTTCTACTTCGCTTCATGCGAATTACTTACTTCGGTCAATCAAGGCAGGAACAGGCATCATCGCTATGATGCTCATTTCGGCCACAAAGATGCCGCATGGTGGTATAACTACTATGAATGCCCTTGTCATATTACGTCCACCAAGTTCGCCACTCGCTCACATCCATCCTCCAGTAGTATGACCGTGGTCTCAAATGATCCCAGTTTTTGGCCGTTGATCAATGCGGCTCGTGTTTCCAGCTATTTTTTAGGTTCGTAGAGCTTGTCAGATGATAACCGGGATGAGTCAATCTAACCCTGGCTGCCGTTTCACAGTTTTCGCCTCTTCTGGGCTGATCTACGATTGGGGTGAGCAAGACAGTATCAATGAGTCGCTGATTTCCTTATGATATTTCCAGTTCTGACATTCGGACAAGAGGTAGGTTGATGCCATCACCGGATCGTCATCTTGCTAAGAATTGTTTTATAGGTGGAACTGATCTGGGTGAGCAGAGTCCCACATCAGAAGAACAACATGAAAAACAGTTAATTCGCGGCAGAGGCAACGCTGGTCGCTCATGACCATTCTTTATCTCAGTGTATGTAGCACGTGTCATAAACGTGGTTAGCAAGTTGCGCTGACTTGAAAATATTCCAGGTGCGCTATCTTGGAATAATATATGCTGTGTATGTTTGGAAGTCCAAGCAATTGGCGTTGTGCTAATCAGCTATCTCTGACAATCAGCCTCAACATTCTGTGTATGTCTCCTGACATTCACCGTGTCTGTTTCTTCTGACCAGCGGTATGCAGTGGATGTCCCGACAATCCCACTGACCGATGCAGTGAGTATTCTGCACTGATGCCCGCCGTTTCCATCCGATTGACTGCACTCCCATGTAGGGGTGAGTGAGATTCTTGGCTAACTTGTTGGTTCAATATAGTGTCCTCAGGTGTAAGTTTGTTTCGAGTGTGTGGTCCTCTGAGCCTGATCACTCATTGGATTTCTCAGGCCAGATAATAAACTTTGCAGAAGATTGGATGGGTGTTGTCGTAAATGCAATGCTGGGCGGTGAGCTACACAGCTGCAATACCTCAGTGACACTGACTTGACTAAAATATCATGCAAGTCATCCTCATCACTAGATTACATGCCATGTATCAGCGATCCAGAAAGGTGCTGATACCTCTCGTCATCGTCTTCCTGGCTGTCAACATCGCCTGCGCAGTGCTCGCCGGTATATCAATGAGGGATGGTTCAGCGGGTAGGCTTAATTATGGATGAGACACCTAAGGCCATGAGACTCATTGACGAATACCAGAGGAGGTCATTCTCTCTGGCACCTATCAGTGCGATGTTACCCTTGAGGAAGATGGCCTACGTATTGGCATGATCACTTGGATACTCGGCATCATATTGGAGGCCCTCGCACTGTGTCTTGCACTCTGGATTGCTGTAAAACACTTCCGTGAACTGCGACGACACTCGGCAGGAGGGATTATCGGGGACTGTTTCACGGTGTTAATGAGAACTCACGTGATTTACTTTGCGAGGTGAGCTCATAATGTGAATGAGGTTCTCCTTTTCCGCTGAAGTTCCGCGCCTGCTAGCTTTGTTGTTGTTTCTTCCTTCAACCTCGGTGGTTTTTTTTCACCGGTCTTGGTGGTATGTCAATCTTGCGCTGACCTCTACATGCGGTCCCGGTTCATCATTTTCCTAGAACCCATTTTCCTTGAAAGCTGAGATTTGGTATGGGTTTCTTCAAATTTCCACAGTCGTGCAGATGTTTGTGCTAGGACCACGCCTGATTCTTGGCGTTCGAGAATTTCATGCCAAGCTCGTGGCCGACTCCGATGCAGCAACCGGCATGACTTCGATTGCTTTCCAGGAGCGCGTGCATGTGTCGACTAGCAGCAGTGTGTAGGGAGGGAGGTGCTCGATATGATTGACACGCGTCGGGTACGCTGCAGGGAGCGAGACAATCTGTTTCATGTTTCATATTTCAAGTTTTGTCGTAGTACTTATTTAAGTTATGTGATGTTCCGAAGAGAAATATGTATTACAGGTCTGGATAAATTACCTTGCTGCATCACTACTGGCACCAGCTGTTCGCCCACACTTGCACCTAGTGGCAAGCCGGAATGATGCACTTAGAAGGTATCGCAAGTAATTTTCTTGATGCTCGAACTGCACCGGAAGGTAAATCACGATTCGTTTGTTTATGGTTTACGTGATCAATCATGTTTTCATTTCAGAGTCTGTACGCTGAATAGCGTAGTATATACTATAGTGTATAGCTGTCCGTACGATTAGGTCTGCAGGCTACGACTAAGTTATTATCATATATCACTGCCATCACATCAGGATCCACTCCTCATCTTGCCTCCAGTGACCCAATCATGATCCAAAGTGTTATTGTTTAACAAGTTAAGAAGTAGCAGAAAATTGCCTATGTTCATTATCCAATTGCGATTCCTCTCCCTCTTCGGTAGGCAGTACTTCAATAGTGTAACCCAGGAAGAAACAATAGACAATTTCTTTCAAGTTGCTATTGAGAATTTTGCGAGTGGCACAATAGCGGGAATGGTGAGACATGATGGAAGCATGTGGGCAGGGAGGCAAGGTGGCCTGAGTGATACCAAAAAGGAACCTTGGAATGCATATCGCCTAGAAGCAGGTCCGGCTGATGAGAGAATATCAATGCAGGCAGAGGAACTCGAGTACAAATGGCGGGAAGTGCATGTATTGTCGATTACATGCACCTAGTACCACACAGGCTCTTCCTTGCACTCTCATTGGACCATCTCTCATTCACTAGATTTTGTCCCAACAGTTTTGAGCTGTGATACGTGAAATAAGGCATGCTAGTGAGAAGGGAGAGATTTCAAAGGCAAGCTTGAAAGACGAAATGTGTGAATACTAATGGTATCGCTTGGTGACAACGCAGACGCCACAGATGTTCTCTGTTCCAAGATCCCTATTGCTCATGTAGCAGTAAAAATCGTTCAGAAGCAAACACGTTGATCAACTCAGCAACAAACTACTAGTAACTCATACATTATGCCATCAACATACTGCATGGATGTGAAAGCAGAAATGGAACTCACTGCCACACTACAGGCATATAAAGGCGACCTACCACGCCGGTAGTCCTATGGAGCGTTGCTAGACATGCATCCAATAAGACTGATGCAATCCCACAAGTAGATATGACAAACCGAAATTCCGGCACCACGCTGTCCGATGCGAGGGTTAGGGTCTTTGTCGAGAGTGTGAATTGGGATGCTGTCTTGGAGGAGCGTCAACACTGCTACAGGCCCACTGACCCAGCGCCTACCTAGAAAGTGGAATTCAACTGAGTTGCAAGCAGCTGTCATGACAAGTCACTTACGACTAGCACAGGAGGATAGGTGTAAATATTCATAAAGCTCACAGGAGTTGATCATTCGGTTCCCGGGATTTGAATCAGCCTGTGGCACAATCGTGATTTATAGCATGCGCTTGTGTGTGCCATTGTTCCAGTAAAGCGACAAGGCAGTAAAAGAATGTAGTTCTCTTTTACTGCCTTGTCACTGCAATGGAATTGTCAGTGCGAGATTATAAATTAAGTGAATCACGTGTAAGAATCATTAGGGAAGGAAAAGAGAAACATACGATGACAAGTTGATAATTCAACACTACAGTGCGGGCGGTGGGGTATGTTCGAATTGCACAACATGTGCCAGAATTGGGCTCGCTTACACTACAGCCATCATGTACCTAGGAACATCTGTCTTCCATTGGTCTACCTAGTAGGGGAGACCAGCAGCGACTCAACGGCCTCTCGTGCCTATTTAGCCTAGTTGCGTGAGCGTGTTCTGCAAATTAGGATAAGTGACGAGTCTCTGTAATGTTCGAGGCACTAATGTATCGTAATGTGCCACGGCTCTCCGGACGCAACACTCGTACTTGAGACCGTGGCTCGAGTAATTTTGAGCAGTTGGGATGCAGGCTCAGGTAGAGGTCAAGGCGTTGCTTTTTGAACTCATTTCTACTCTAGACAAATGAAAGCTCGTTGACGACTTTGCACTTGCAGTCCTCGATTACTGGAACAATGGCACACACAAGCGCATGCTATAAATCACGATTGTGCCACAGGCTGATTCAAATCCCGGGAACCGAATGATCAACTCCTGTGAGCTTTATGAATATTTACACCTATCCTCCTGTGCTAGTCGTAAGTGACTTGTCATGACAGCTGCTTGCAACTCAGTTGAATTCCACTTTCTAGGTAGGCGCTGGGTCAGTGGGCCTGTAGCAGTGTTGACGCTCCTCCAAGACAGCATCCCAATTCACACTCTCGACAAAGACCCTAACCCTCGCATCGGACAGCGTGGTGCCGGAATTTCGGTTTGTCATATCTACTTGTGGGATTGCATCAGTCTTATTGGATGCATGTCTAGCAACGCTCCATAGGACTACCGGCGTGGTAGGTCGCCTTTATATGCCTGTAGTGTGGCAGTGAGTTCCATTTCTGCTTTCACATCCATGCAGTATGTTGATGGCATAATGTATGAGTTACTAGTAGTTTGTTGCTGAGTTGATCAACGTGTTTGCTTCTGAACGATTTTTACTGCTACATGAGCAATAGGGATCTTGGAACAGAGAACATCTGTGGCGTCTGCGTTGTCACCAAGCGATACCATTAGTATTCACACATTTCGTCTTTCAAGCTTGCCTTTGAAATCTCTCCCTTCTCACTAGCATGCCTTATTTCACGTATCACAGCTCAAAACTGTTGGGACAAAATCTAGTGAATGAGAGATGGTCCAATGAGAGTGCAAGGAAGAGCCTGTGTGGTACTAGGTGCATGTAATCGACAATACATGCACTTCCCGCCATTTGTACTCGAGTTCCTCTGCCTGCATTGATATTCTCTCATCAGCCGGACCTGCTTCTAGGCGATATGCATTCCAAGGTTCCTTTTTGGTATCACTCAGGCCACCTTGCCTCCCTGCCCACATGCTTCCATCATGTCTCACCATTCCCGCTATTGTGCCACTCGCAAAATTCTCAATAGCAACTTGAAAGAAATTGTCTATTGTTTCTTCCTGGGTTACACTATTGAAGTACTGCCTACCGAAGAGGGAGAGGAATCGCAATTGGATAATGAACATAGGCAATTTTCTGCTACTTCTTAACTTGTTAAACAATAACACTTTGGATCATGATTGGGTCACTGGAGGCAAGATGAGGAGTGGATCCTGATGTGATGGCAGTGATATATGATAATAACTTAGTCGTAGCCTGCAGACCTAATCGTACGGACAGCTATACACTATAGTATATATGTAGCTCCAAGCAAGAGGGGTGCAAATGGCAAATCCCAGGTATATAGCTCAAATTTACATAAGCTTTTCAACCTTAATATACAGCCACTTGAACTTTCAAAATATGTGTTCTGAGTTTTCAGCTAGCAGTCTCACAAGTGAATGAAAATTCTTGTTAGCTACTGGGAGGGGGGGGGGGTTTACTATTGTAGAACACAACTAGGTAGTTAGCTAAATAAGAATTGCATGCGCAAGTACGCTACTCACCAAAAAGTAAATTTTGGAAGTAATTTTGTGAACATGTGATCAAAGCAACGTGTATGATATCAATATATGCGTGTG
Organism: Suillus ampliporus; assembly: GCA_016584345.1. Lineage (NCBI taxonomy): Eukaryota > Fungi > Basidiomycota > Agaricomycetes > Boletales > Suillaceae > Suillus > Suillus ampliporus. The sequence goes on along the minus strand of JABCPV010000054.1, from coordinate 148,124 downwards.
ATATGCGCCATCCATCTTGACGCGTCTCGTACTCTCACTATATTCTTATGGATTCTTTACAATGGCACATGCATACATTCAAATCATCAAGTTATGTATGATATTTCCAATGATGATAGCAACTGGGACTCAGATATGAGTTCTAGTTCCAAGATCTCATATCAGACAGACTTAGACTTACAATCACAGTATTCTGCTTCTATCGACTCTATCAATTCATCCAGGCCTTTGCACACCTTGGGCGCCTTCCTAGAATTGGTAGTGGCACCAGAAGATCTACTGGATCCTTACAAAGTAGCCAGAACCCCTGACGACTCAGCCTCCATTTGGTCAGACGACCCGCAATCACCATGTTCAGACCCAGAATCAGAGTACGACAACGAAGAACTACTTATATTAAATACCCCCGACGCGCTCTATCAGCTATTTCTCAAGGACAAGCTACAAGTCCGGATCAATTCCTCGAAGTGGTGGGAACTTTTATGTCCAGACTGTGCAGAGTGGTGTCAGACTGACATACACTCTGGTATTGACTTATGGATATCCGGACAATTTGCATCCCTCAGCAATCATCAGGGGAGTAAGAAATGCCATCAGATGGTGGCTAGAAAAAAGGTGGCTGATAAGATGAACAATGTGCCTGATGTACCATTAATGTGTTCCCGCATTACCTCAGATAACAGCAGGTGCATTTCATTTCGGCTCAATAGCTTATCAAATATACTGATCAATCGATTGTCAGCCATTTGCTTTCTCCTGCTCCTGACTGTGATTGCGCTGGACTTGCTGTAATCTGGCCTCAAGATCTTCGCCTGTTTGCCATGGTATTCCCTTGGGAGCATTACCATGATGGTCCCAACTCACTACCCTTCCTTGTTGACATCACAAGCCCAAGCATGCCTCGTGTTCGATCAAAGCACTGCAGGCTATTGACTCTACTTGAGGGTGTGCCATGTGATGAGTGTGCTGACATTTCTCAGCATGTCACTCACCTTGTAGATGCTGCCTGTAACCCTAAATCACACACTAATTACCATTTTCTGGGCCTAGTGCACATGCAGGACCTTGCCAAAGGGCACGCCGATCAAATGAGGCAGTTGAAGCTGCAGGTGAGTTTTTTTTTATGTATTTATGCATCTGCTAACTAACTATATATAGGGACTAAACAAATTGCATCAATACATGGGCATGCTGACCCAACTCGATGACTACCATCATCTGCTCATGGCCATCTCTGAGCAAGACATCCCACGGCTCCAGCAAATAATCAATGTCACATTGCGCAATGGTGCCGGTGTCCAGGAGATAGTTAATAAGATCGAAGATGCCCTCGAGGGTGTATACCGCCCTTGAGGGTATGGAGCCAGCGACCTGGATATAGCGACCTTAGTTTTTTGTCTCAGCGGTCGCCAACTTCTCTTTGCCCTCAATCAAAGTCTTGGTCTTCCCTCCATCCACACTCTTCGCACCAGGTCTACCTTTACTGTAATCACTCCCACAATCAGCCCTATTCGCAATGAACAGCTTGATGGAAATATTTGCTTGGTAGTTTTCCGCTCTTGCACCAAATTCACAACCCTATGTGGTGTGAGTCTCATGGTCAGTGAAATTGCTCTAGAGGAAATGGCAGTTCACTTTAGCAAACATAACAAATCACTGGCCTTTGCTGGAAGCATTCTCATCTCATCGACCCTGTCCTTCATACTTATGAGTCTGCTGTCACCATTGCCCAGAAGATCCATGATGGTGAAGTCCACCTTGGCAAAGAGCTTACAGTCATTGGAATTGCGTGCTTCGGAGAAGATGAACTTTATCCTATTTTAGCAGTGCCAACTTGCAAGACTGAGAATGCTGGAGATATGGAGATCACACTTGCTCATGCAATTGAATGGTGGAACATAACTGGAGCGGCTGCATCTGTTGGACTGGTGTGGTCCTTTGCGACCGACAGTGATGCTATGCACTGTGCAGTGGGGCACAAACTTTTTCTCAAGAAACCGTTGTCACTGGAATCACAGCTATATGGCATACTTAGCAACATGCCTGGCCTGAACACCATGACAGGTGATGCTGAGGTGACGCTAGATTTCGACTTCAAGCATATTTTTAAACATAAGTTCTTTGTTCTTCTGAATCTAGTCTATTCTAATACTACCTGCAGGCTTTTGCACACTCATCCACTCCCCTGCAGGCATTGTACTCAACAACGGTTGCATAATAAATGCCATGATGCTCTTGAGGTACCTTGTTTGGTTGCCCACATATGATGAAACTAGCATTATGAAACTCCTCCACCCTGATGATCCACAAGATGTCCCCCAGGCCATAAGACTCATGCGGGCCATCGTTGACTTTTCCAAGTCTCAGCACTCCCTTCTTAATAACTCATTCTCAACCGACGTTGACACACATGCCAACTTGATGTCAATCACTCTTCTCAGCAGCCTCATCGAGTCTATCCTCATTCCATTCATCAACTCCAAGCTCTCCCTCACCACAGACCCTTCAGTCATATGTACTGCATAACCTGTTGATAGGACGTGTACATTGACCTGCAAAACCAGGTGTACAGGACACCGGCCGGCCCATGCACTGCCTGTATAGGCCGGTCATGCAGAACCTTGCAGGCCGATGCCTATAACAGAACATGATATGTCTGCACTGCCTGTATAGGCCGGCCATGCAGAACCTTGCAGGCCAGTGTCCTATATACAGAATGATATCTCTGCAGTATCTGTGTAGGCTGGTGATGCAGACCCTTGCAGGCACTACCTATATACATATCCAGGCTGTGGTTGACATGTGGGTAGGCCAGGTCATGCAGGCCGCATGGGGTGGGCGGCCGGTATTCTGCGGGTTTCTGGTACAGTAGGCCAGCCTGCCTGTGCAGTACTTGGTGGGGTGTTGGCCGGCCTAGGGAACAATTGTTGCTCACAGGGCCAGCCCACAGTAGCAGCCTGTGGGAAGGGGCCGGCCTGCTCGTTTCTCATATCTGGCTGAGTAGGCCAGTCCCCCCTTACTGTCTGCAGGAAGGGGCCGGCCAACATGCTTTGGGCATTTGGCCCAGTGGCCTGCCCAGCCCAGCAGTATGTGGGGGGTGGCCGGCCGCCCCAGGAATGAATTCTTGCTGGGCCAGCCTCCATTTGCGACCTGTAGGTCATGGCCGGCCGCCCTAGGAATGAATCTTGCCCAGGGGCCTGCCCACCCCAGCAGTATGTGGGAGGTGGCCGGCCGCCCTGGGAATGAATTCTGGCTGGGCCAGCCTCCATTTGCAATCCGTAGGGCATGGCCGGCCGACATGCTTTGGGCATCTGGCCCAGTGGCCTGCCCACCCCAGCAGTATGTGGGCAGTGGCCGGCCGCTCAAGATGTGGAACCTGACTTAGTGTGGTGAGGTGTGATGATAAGGGAGAGATATTTATTGGAGTGGGTGTGTTGAGTGCTTAATTTATAGCTTATAACACATCTATTTACTTCTGCATACTGCATTCCAGAACTTTATGTGGTGATCTGACCTTTAGAGCCAACCACAAAACTAGCCTCCAGCACCAATAAGTGGGCCATGGGACAAGATCTACTTCAATTTTCTTCAAAACAAAAATATGGCACTGTGTATTATGTTGGGGAACCTAAACACAACATACATAAGGATTCCATCAGAATTGCATGTGCTAGAGTCAATTTGTGGACTCTTGAGACATACTTGCTCAGTACTTTCGTCTTTTATCTGTTGACAGAATTGACCACAAAGGAGAGTCTGAGACTGGCACCTTTGCTCTTACAATTGATGTATAGAGTACACCCCCTCCCCATTCTGACCCAACCACTCAGTAAAGCTCCAGTGAGTTATACACTCATTATCTAACACATTTATGGAGTACCCCTTATCATCACACCTAACCACACTAAGTCAAGTTCCACATCTTGGGCGGCCAGCCCCTGCCCACATACTGCAGGGGTGGGCAGGCCTACTGGGCCAGATGCCCAAAGGATGTCGGCCGGCCATGCCCTACGGATTGCAAATGGAGGCTGGCCCAGCAAGAATTCATTCCTAGGGCGGCCGGCCACCCCCCACATACCACAGAGCTGGGCAGGCTGCAGGGCCAGATCCCCCAAGCATGCCGGCCGGCCATGGCCTACGGGTCGCAAATGGAGGCTGGCCCAGCAAGAATTCATTCCTGAGGCGGCTGGCCACCTCCCACATACCACAAAGCTGGGCAGGCCGCTGGGCCAGATTTTAGTTTCCTTTCCGCACCTAGTTTTTCAGAACCCCTTCGAGTACCTTCTCATCTCGTGATCCATTTGATGCCAACATGGGCATCAACGAATCGAAGCCACGAGCAGCCGTACCTGAGGCGGCCGGCCACCTCCCACATACCACAGAGCTGGGCAGGCCGCTGGGCCAGATCCCCCAAGCATGCCGGCCGGCCATGACCGACGGGTTGCAAATGGAGGCTGGCCCAGCAAGAATTCATTCCTGGGCCGGCCGGCCATGGCCCACATACGGCAGAGCTGGGCAGGCCTACTTGGCCAGAATCTGTTTACATTCTGAATACTCACATCACACTTTTTTTACAAGTCAGGAAGATCAACATTACATTAGCATATCAACTCGTGAACTATCAACTTGTTATAAGTAATTTTCCTTCAAAATTCTTGAGGCCCTGAGCTGAAAATTCTGCCCACATAGATGCCTGCCTCTCAGCATATGCCCTATTCCCATTCTTGATGCTTTCATCTGCCCGAACTCTCCACCTCTCCTCCTGTGTCCGAAACCAGGATATGGTCCAAAACATTTCATGTTGTACCAATTTCAATTCTTCTGACCAACGGTTGTACCTTGCTTTGGCTTTCAACCAATTCACACGATAAACTAAAAATGGGGAATATAAGCCAATTCACTCGAATAAAAAACAAATCACAATGAAACTTACACTCATTCATCCATATGTTCTTCTGACTGTCCTCTGCATTGTTGATCCTCCAAAACCAAGCCAATTTATCTGAACCCTGCCCATGCCTGTTTTCTTCTGTGACTTCTTTGCTCACCACTAGGTCCTGAGGCTTTATGGGTTGATACACTGCCACAGTATCAGAGTCAGCCCCTAGGCGGAGCATTGCAGCCCTTGCCCGGCTTGTAACCTCTTGCATGTCTGTTGATGGAGAGAGTTATCGTTTGAAGTTCCTTTTTAGATCTAGTGCCCTGGTGATGGACCGATTTGTTGGAGTGTATTTTCTTCCCGAAAGACGACTGATCTATCACCCAGGGCTTGACGAAGCTTTTCCAGGCAGTCATTTGCTTGACCCTTTCGAAGCTCGAGTTCTTCTTGACCTAATGCCAAGACAACATCATCCATGATGTGACCAGAGGCTGCCCATGATGGCATCCAAATCTTGGTGACTTCTGCAGGTGAGTCAATATTACTGTCAAAGTCCAAAATGTCCTCTTCCTCTGGATCTTCCATATTGGATGTGTCAGCCTCCTCCAGGCACAGTTCAGGGTTGTCCAGTGGTGCTCCTTCACCTCCCTTCAATTCCATACCATTAGTCATGACCTCTGCAGCCTCATGGAACTTAATAATCCGTGCCATGAGCTTTTGCCTTCTTTCTTCTATCGCGGTCCTCTGAGAAGCAGTTGGATCCTGGGGCAGCTGCCTTATAGACAATCTCAAGGCATCTCTAGTAACACAATTTAAGTCAATCCAATCCCAAAGTTAAAATACCTTACTGAGAATTTTCTATATTTATACCCTCGATCAACCATGCAACAGACCCAGTCCTACCATTGGCAGATAGTTCATTTTCAGTCAATCTGAGACGTATTTCAGCCATAGAGGGTGCTTTAAATTATTTTCCATCAGGGCAAAATCAATGTCCACAACACAAGACCTACCTTTGTCCATTTTAAGCTGATAGATGTCAAGAAGCTCTCCACGGTCCTGAGCCGCTTTTTCAGCTGCCTTTTTCCACTCCTGAACATCATCCAAGTCGAGCGATCTGGTTAATTCCTCATATGGACCCTGAGTGTCACTAACACCCTGTAGGGCTTGACGATACTTTTTGAGTAATGACTTGACTTTTGCCAAGTTTACGTCAGGTGAAGTAACAGAAACCAGAATAAATTAGACTTGCCAATGCCAACCAGCTTCTTCCAATTGGAATCCCGCATATGGTCATCCAAAACTTCCTTTCGGTGAGCCAAAGACATGGATCTTGCAGTAGGGGAAATCTTGTTGAAAGGAGCCCAGAGAGTCTCCAATATTTCCCCATCAATATGCCCGGCTCCGGTCATAAAATTCAGGCTGAACCTAGGAAAGCATTGAAGCTTATGTGCGCTCAAATGAAACTTGCCAACTGCAGGTAATATTTCGGTCCCCTCGGGAAGGGACAGATGATAGCTTTGGTCCACCCGTTCAGCAAAGTGAATACTCCACTGACATGCAACATCATAGATGATGAGCGTACTGCCAATATGTTTGGGTGTATATTTAACTGCATTGCAAATGGAATAGTCCATGTTCATGTGCCTGACTACAGGGTCAGTCGGTTGTCTGAAACAACAAAACAATCACAGACCGTTCTCCCTTTTGGAAGTCCACCACTGCATGAGGAACAAAGCATCCATGCCTAGCACATGCTGTTGCCCCAACCCCTGTAGCTCTAAGGTTGCTTCTTTGGATGTTTGTTGCATTCACTGCACGATGATTGCTGCAAGTGGATTTCTTCAAAAATATTATAAGTCAGGAGTAACCAATCATTCAAAATCATCACTTGCCTCTTTCTCTTCTACAGAATCATCGATGTGAGCTTGATAAGGTCCCTCTGTTACCATGTATCCCTTTCCATCTGCTAGAGAAACATCGTCTTCCGGAATTTTCATTTTCATATGTTGTGCTGTGAAATTTCCGTCGACCACATATCTGCGCATAACTAACCACCTACCACAGACCAATAATGAGTGACATACTACTGCAATAGTTATGAGTCAGCTTACTCTTCATAGTCATATCTCCAAGACGTTGGCAAGTTGATTCCAGGTTGTGGACATGCTGGGCAATAAAGGGCTAAATCCCCTGGACCAGGGGATCGTTCCGTGTCATGTCCAAACCCGAACCTTTTTCTATTGACCAAATCCCGCCATATACGTGACACTCGCATAAGCTCACGGTATCGGTCCTTTTGTCCTATCAGCAGGGCACACAATCATATAAAACTACTCACCGGTATTGTATCAGGGAATGCATTGTTTGTGAACCGACGGAGCTTTTGATAGAAACTCATGGCTGAAGTCTTGCACTCCAAAGCGTCTATGAGGAAGTTATCCAGGACATCGAATGTGAAAGCAGATCGAGGGCGAGTGATACTGGCAGGAAATAACCTTGCTTTCATGAGATGGAGATGCCGTGCCTTCTCAGCTCCAGGACACTGGCACCATGATACACTATGTGAGTAAACACCAGTAGAGTGTACAATGACCAGGTTAGATACTCCTAACTGCGTGTCATTAATTGTATCCCCCTCCTCCTGTGCAAACACATCTTCCATGGACCCAATATCTTGCCAGGGAGATGGGTCTGGCTGATGTGAGAGATTGGGGCAAGGTTCCCCCCCATGGCCAAGATACATTATATACCCTTGAGCCTGCAGGGTAGTAGTCTCGTAGAACCTGCCATTCCAGAGTTGAAGGTTGTGGAAGGGGTTGTGTTGATGAGCTTTAAGAACACAAGAAGGACACACAGGCATGTGTTCCTGAGCAGACAAACACCGGATCAAACCCCTCTCCTTCTCCACAATCTTCGCATTTCCCATCGTTGACCAGCTGCTCTAACTCCAATAACACTGAAAGATATTCAGTGCGCCAAGGCAAATAATCTCGAAGGAAATCATTTTGGGCCTGCACATGATTTTTTTAAAAAACTTAAACTTGAGACTCCAACATTCAACAAACTCCTTTTGTTTTCTTTTCATACCATCCAAGCCTCCCATCCAAAAATCACCATGAACCTCTCGGTCGTATTCCAGCGGTATATGATCTTCAATATGGTGATGTCTGATTTGTTTTGATGGTGAAGCCACTTCTATCTCACTATCAGAGTCCTCATAGACAACTGAAGCATTAGCTTCTTTCCACGAATCTTTTCCCCTCCGAGTTTTTGAAGGGATATATGCATATTTATAAGCCCCTCTTTTTCTCTTTGATGGGCGAGTTCCAGATGAAGATGGCTGGACTCTGACCCTGTTTCTATTCCTTGGTGTGATTTGCGAGCTCATGAAATCGAGAGTCTGTCAAAGGGGACAAAACAACATGAACATTGGCATTATCCGGGTAGTCCTACCACCACCACCCGCCCACACACTGCAAAACAGTCCTGTTCCTATCCTAACTATATTTGTAATTTATTGGCTCTCCGACCCGCGGGTTTGGGTTTCCTCCCTACCAACTCTAAAAAGTTCTTCTGCAAAGGAAAACTTGGCCTTGGCACTTTAACTCTATCATGCACAGCATCCTTCATAAAATGGGCACCACAATTCTTTCTTCCATTAATCCAAGGACCCACAGAGTGCTCCAGTACCCTACCGGCGATGTAGACCATTGCACCAGGGGAATAGTCTAGCTCTGCATGGACATCGGCCAAAGAAAGGGTTGCATGATGGTTCCGACCTAAACTGACTAGAAGATCAAAAAGTGAAGGAGATCCACCAGGATCTCTGTGGCTGAAGGTTGTTCGGTTGGCAATGATTTCCAACCCTGAAAAGATAGAAGGCCAAGAATCCACTGGAGCCGAATTATTTTTTCGCCGCCGAACCTCCTGACAACCTTGGAAATACAGAGGTGCCTGATTCAAAAAGTTCTGGTGCCACTGCAGCAGTAAGGGAGTTCCATAGAAGTTCCGATGTTGTTAAAGCTTCTAGCCATTTTTGGACCTCCTTCGAGTTGTAAGACTCCGACGTTACGAGAGGATCTATCAATCGCTAATCACCAAGTGAGAACTGGGAAAATTCAGCACTGAAAATAACAATACCTCTTGTCTTTGCATGAAATATGCAGGTGACACAGTAATCCTACCAGCCCCAAATTCACCCCCTCCCTCTGGCACCACAAAGCCATCATCTCTCCAACTCTTTTTTTGATCCGAAATGGGCGGCAGGGTATCAAGAAGAGAATTTTGTAAGCCTGAGGTGGCATTGTTAACGTACTCCTAATTAATTAATCAGTCCCTGAGGGAAAAATCCCATCCAGAAACATACCAGGCGAGCAGGTGACAAAATATTGGGCAGGTAAACCATCAAAATTCTGCCATGCCTGTCTACAATGGTGGCTGGAGTTGAAATTTTGCCAAGCACTGCCTCAGAGAAGTACTTCTTTAGCCTTTCCGGCTCGGAGGTTGCTGACCCATCCCGATTCGGTGGTGACAACTTGGACCCTGTCAGCATATCGATCCACATCCCAATCAACATTGACTATACTTCTGCTTCAGAATTCATGACAGTTTGAAATATTTGGGGACACTCACTGGGATTGACCATTGCATGGGCAATAGTTAGTGCGGCCCGATCAATTTCATATTCCGAAATTGATGTATCGGTAAATGTAGTGTCATCCGGCGTTGCCAAGCAAATCTGGAGGTGCACTGATATTCTCATTCTAAAAGATTCATCAATTAGAATTCAGCTAAAATTGATGATCCACCATAGATACCTAGCTTTATGCAACAGCTTAGTTACCACTTGCCCATCTTTGAGGACACCCATTTCAGATGAACTCCCAAGTATCTTGCTGATCCTGCTACTCAGAGCTTCCCTTACTTCAGATGCCTGGCTCTTCAGGATCTCTTCCATGGTGGATGTCAAAAAGAAAATGAACCAAAGTTCTCACGGACTTCAAATTTAGTTGTGATGTAATTAATGAGTCTATAAATAAACATGATCAGGCTAATTATCGCTAATTAAGGCATATTTGGTAACTGACACCCAAACTCTTGGCTATGCTAATGAAGTTTTACAGTACTGTCCATTCGGACCTTTCTTCGCCCATTATTCCAAAACACGAGGTTCGCATTGCCGGCTGTTTGGTGACGGCGACTGATAGGGTGCATGGTGGTCATTGTGGCGTTTGTTCTGTCGCCACTTATACACTCATTTTCCGCCTGTCTCGATGACCCCCGCTAACATATACACTTTCATGGCTGTGGATCACCAGGGGTAGCGGTGCCTTTATTTACCAGGACTATCTATACCCTACAATCGAAACACAGATGTTCGGGTTCGCATTGCCGGCTGTTTGGTGATGGCGACTGATAGGGTGCATGGTGGTCATTGTGGCGTTTGTTCTGGTCACCACTTATACACTCATTTTCGCCTGTCTCGATGACCCCGCTAACATATACACTTTCATGGCTGTGGATCACCATCGGTAGCGGTGCCTTTATTTACCAGGACTATCTATACCTACAGTATCATTACTTTCATTACTTGGCCCAGTGTCATTCTGGACCGTGCTTCACTACCAAAAAAAAAAAGAAGTGGTTGTATGATAGCTATGATAGTAGTACAATGTTTACATTCAGGGGTATCTCCAGATTCCCTGGTAAATGATGAATCCGCAAATCACATCCAAATGCCTTCCTATACCATAATCTCATCCTGGTCAATATTCATGACATCATCTTCATCAAGGCTGAAGACGTCCATATCTCCCTGTGATAGTGTAGAAGGAGGAGTGTGGTGTCAATATATAGCAGCCAATATAATTAATAGACTCACATTGTTTGAGACGTCTTGGTCAATAAGCATCACATCCTCCTCGTCAAGGCTGACGACGTCCATATCCTATGATAGTGTAGAAGGAGGAGTACAGTAAAATATATATAATAAACTCACATTGTTTGAGACGTCTTGGTCAACGAGGATCGCCTCTTCGTCATTGAGGCTGATGTCGTCCATCTCTCCCTATGTAGTGTGAAAGAAGGAACAAAGTGTAAATATAAATGAATACAAGATATACCCTACTCACCCGTTTTAGTGATTTGGGATTCATGTTCGTCAGTAAGCATCTCATCTTCGTTCTGGAGGTATCAACAAAACAGCCGGCAATGCGAACCTGAACATCTTGTGTTTCGATGGCGGTGGTACTGGCACGGGCTCGTGTTTTGGAATAACGGGCGATGATGATACCCCTAGAATTCGTCAAGCACAGGGACTACCTAGTATACTGTTCAATGATCTATCCTCAGTCGCCATAGACAGATATAATCTCAAGACATTATTACCCTTTAAGGTGCACTCTCACGATCACGTGACATTTATTATTGGCAAAAATTAAGGATCACATGACATCAAATGCCCATAAAGGGCAATACATTTGCGCTATGGCTTCACATCTAATCTAAAGTGTACAAAGTTGGCAAAGAAAGACAAAAAAACTAATGTAAGTGATGCAAGACAAAGATGGAGGGGGCCCTCTCCATCCAAGCCTTGCACCCCTAGACTTACAAAATATAGGTAAAAATTGCGCAGTAACTAATAATCTAATGTAGTGGAAGTCAGTATGATATTGAATATTAAAACCGGCGCTTACCGGTTTGAAAAATCACCCAGGAATGGTGAAATCAAAAAATGATATAGAAAACTAGAGAAAGAAATGCGGTTAGTGTTAGAGTATGATTGAAAGAAGAAAAACTTCGCTCAACCAGACAGGCGCAAAAGCAAGAAACTATATAGAAAGCTAGAGAAAAAAATGTGGTTAGTGTGGGGTATACTTGAAGAAGAAGAAAAAAGGGGGGCTTAACAAGGCAGGCGGAAAAGGCTAGACAAAGAAACAATGTTAGTACAGTGCATATTTGAAAACTGAAAAAGACCGGATCAACAAACAAGAAGGCGCAAAAGCTAGTCAACAGGTTAGTAAAAGAATCCCCCAGATCCCAAGTCACAGCCGCCTAGTCCCATCCCAAAGTCACCAACCGCCAGCTCCCTGGGACGCACATAGATAGCTGTTGATCACAGCCGCCAGTCCCTGCGGAGACATAGATTAGTTATTGATCAGCAGCCGCCAGTCCCTGGAGACATAGATAGGCTATGAAAAGCAATCCCCCAGATCCAAAGGTCACAACCGCCTAGTCGCCATCCCAAAGTCACAAACCGCCAGTCCCTGGGGACACAGATAGCTGTAGGTCACAGCCACCAAGTCCCTGAGGACATAGATTAGCCATGTAAATATCCCCCAGATCCCAAAGTCAAATACAGCCGCCAGTCCCTGAGGACATAGATAGCCATGTAAATATCCCCCAGATCCCAAAGTCAAATCCGCTCCCTGAAGACATATGTCAGATGTGGATGTAATGAAAAGAGACTGACCTTTTTGATAGCGTGCCAGCTATCAAGCATAGCTGTGAATAACAAAGAACATGTTAGCATATTGTCAGTAAGCTAAGAGACTGACCTTGAGGCGCACTATCAAATCAAAAGGATTTGATAGTGCGCCAGCATGAACCACAGCTGTGAATCACAAACAGCAAGTTAGTACAGTGAAGGACATATAAAAGAAACTTACTTTGTCACATAGTGCGCTTGAAAAATTACTGTAGCGCTGCCTTTGACTACTTGCAGCTGCAGTCTGCAAGTAGCCAAAGGACAGGCACAGAACAAGTGAATATGTTGCGCAAGAAGGACATATAGAGAAGAAGTTGATATGTTGCGCAATGTTGCGCAAGAAGGAAAGATAGAGATGGTTGAAGTTGAGAAACATGAACCGTGGGAGGAATATGAATGGTTGAAGTACGTGTATTTATTTGTTCATGTTTGCACCGGGTATTGCCGCAGTCAGAGAGAAATATTAACGGTTGAATTTCTTGATTTGTCCTTGTTTGCAAGGATGTCACGTGACATTTTGGTGTTTTTGGACATGTTTCTTTCGTCAACGTGTCTTTGTTCTCAACGTGTCTTGCTTCTCAACGCGTCTCTTGAGTGTGTTTTGTCATGTGAGTTATTTTGTGTATTTGTAAGTGTGGTATACTGACTACAGTTTAAGCTTTTCTGCCTGCTCTTCCGTTCAAGGCGCTTCTTCTGATAACGCGTCTCTTTTGACATGTGAGTTTGTCCTCTTTTGTCAACAAGTCTGTTTTCTCACGCGTCTTGCTAACCAGCCAGTCTACGCGTCTTTGGTGAGTTGTTCCTCTGTTTGCTCACGCGTCTGTTTGCTCACGCGTCTTGCTAATCAGCCAGTCTACGCGTCTTTGGTGAGTTGTTGCTCTGTTCTCAACGTGTCTGTTTGCTCACGCGTCCAGCCAGTCTACGCGTCTGTTTGCTCACGCGTCAAGCCAGTCTACACGTCTTTGGTGAGTTGATCCTCTGTTCTCAACGCGTCTGTTTGCTCACCCGTCTTGCTAACCAGCCAGTTTACGCCTCTTTTGTCAAGTGAGTTTGTTTTGTTCATTTTTATTGGCGTTTGTAGGTGTGGTGTACTGACTACATTCTCAACTTTTCTGCCTGCTCTCCCTCATCAGCAGCCATGGCCCGCACCAAGATGACCGCCAAGAAGTCAAACGGTGGCTCAGCGCCACGCGTCCTCCTCAAGGCCTCAAGAACACGTGTTTCTGGAGGACAAGGCCAGGGCAAGAAGGCTTCGTCTACTACCAAGGGTACCTTACCTGTGGGAGGTGGCGACTTAGAGAAGAGTTTTGTTCACAATGAGGTGCGCCTAGCGTGTGTTTTCTTTCTCTTCTATTTGCTAATCTACTTTGTCTTTCAGTTTTGCATCATCTGCAGGGACGGTGCAGAGCGCTCTGAAGAGAATACTCTCTTCATGTGCGCTCTGTGTCCCAGAGTAGTCTGCAAAATGTGCCTGCAGCTGCCGCCTGACATGCATACTAAAGTCCTGCAAGAGGACATCTCATTCAGGTGTATTTGTTGCCATATCAAGATGGAACAAAGCGGCGCCTACTTTGTGAGTCTTTTTGATTTTCTTTTGATTTGTTCACAGCTCATAGATAATGCTACTTGATTACAGGGTTTCTATAACGCCAATGGCCTTCCATTGTTGGACAGGTTCTTGGCCATCAACGGCGCACTTGAGGTGTCCGAGCAAGCCGAAATATCGGCTGCTCCAGTCCTCTTCATCCACCTTATCCTCGTCGGCTTCCATCCAGCTGCTAGCCCTTTTGAGTTCGCTCACACGTTCCTCAAGCCTTACTTCGCTGATCGCAGCTGTCAATATCTCGAGATCTACTACGACATCGCTACGGATGCCAAGCTTGCCCCCTACCGAACTCAAGTGCGCCAGATGATCAAAGGTTTGGGGAAATCATTCACCTGGGAGCGCGTTGTCATTGGCGTGTCCACTCACACTGACAACCAATTCGGTGACCCTTTTACCGGGTATGGGGATGATGATCCAAAGGGCTATGTCAGCACTCCGGTCAATGATGTGAGTTTATTTATTTTATTTTTAACATGACCGTTGTTGACTTCTGTTCTAGTTCTTGGAAATTCTTCTCCAACCCTGGCAAGGTATAATCGACCAAGCTGAGGAATCATACCTGTGGATGCTGTGTTGCGGCTCAGTTGTCACCAACTCCGAGTCATTCCTTGGCTTGCAAGACGCCGTTCTTCGGTAAGTGTATTTGACTATTATTTGACATGCTTGATCTAATGTTTCAATAGACACAACTTGACCGCTACCATGGCATTCAATGCCCCTCGCTTTCAACCATCTTTCGCCTCCCATTTGCTCCTCGCGTTCACAGAGAAGGTTCTCGTTGGACGTGGACGGTGCCCAATTCGGTTGGCATTCAAGGACATGCTTGCGCAGTCCTGTGACCTTGGCCGCCACTCTGACGTATTTCTGCTGACACCTGACATGGAGGGAGCCCTCAAGATCTCTAGGTTTGCATGGGCTCATTTGCAGTTCCGTCCATGGGGCAACCACCTGCCTATCCAATGCAGTGGATGTGGTTGGGCTAATTCATGGCGGTCTGCCTTTGTCCATGGGAGCAAGGACAAGAGTTACATTTTTGAGTGCAAAAATGACTCTTGCAATGTAAGCCACTTGTTCTCTCAGCCACCAGGGTCCACCATGCTGTATTCTGGTAGGAAGCATGGTAGTACTTGGTTGGATATTCCTGTGAGCTCAAAGTTGGCTTGATTTACATTTTTTCCGCAATATTTACCTCATGTCTTACTTTTGCTCAATGTGATCACTGTTATGAGTTTTATTAATGATTTGTTTGGTGTTTGTGAATCTTGAGGTTTGGTGTATAAACTAATGTCATTGATTTGGGTCGGCCAGATGTACTTAGACTTGGGGTGATTTTTGTGTGAAATCACGTGATTAGCATGTGACCGTGTTTTGATCATGTGACATGGTTTGTTGATCTGTTGTCAAGTGAGTTGGGACTGGTTACACATTCTGCAAACTTATACCGGCCTGCATTCTCAAGATTTTTGCATACAATGGCTGACTGGACACATGTATTCAAGGCTGTTTTGGATGAGCACAAGATTTCCTATGTTTCAGCTAAAGGAAACCCTGCTGAGAGGGCAAAAATCCTCAAAAACATCAAAGATACTATACTTGAAAGCAACGAGGCTAAGGATCCTTCGACTATGCTTCCAGGCAATAACATTCGGAAGGTGAGCTTCCAGTCTCTTTGTCTATATTAATCTAATTTTATAGGCTATCCGTACATATTACTTGCGTTTTCTGGAGGACGACGAGGACCGCGATCTTGAGCAAAAAATCATCGAGGGAGCTCATAAACTCACATCTGGTGCAGGCATCATCACTGTAGATATGGTCAAAGACCGTCAGGATGATAAGCCTCTGGATGCTGCAGCATTCAAGACTGAATTCTCGACTTTTGATGTCGCCCAGAAATTGTTCAAAGAAGAAATTGGGGAGTATGACAAGAAGCACCGTGACACCTCTGACCTAAGGTCCATGGGGATAAGGACAAAGCTGGTCCGGTCCTGGTACAATGCCCTGTCACCAGATGTGCATGAGGAGCTCAGACTTGTGGCAGAAAAGTGGAACCAGGAAGGTGCTCATTCCGACCGCCAAGGACAGGTATTTTTTCAACACTACATTGCTATATTTAGGAAAAACTCATGTGTATCTACAGATACCGCAGCCGACACCAGAAGAAAATCATGGAGGACTTCATAAAGATGGCAGGAAGAACTATGGGTGTACATGTCGTGATGCTCGTAGCTCATGATCGAGGGGAGGGCAAAATGCCTGGAACAACCATGTCAGTGTTATGTTTTCCTATTGACATCACTATTAATAATCTATTGGTTTAGCTGGGAATCCTGTCCCAGGACGGCGAAGAAAACTTTTACTCTGGCTTCCAAAGAAAACAAGAAATGGGCTGGAGAGTCGCAAGACCGACTTGCTGACTGGCTGAATGAAGCCGAGTACAGTAAGTCTTGGATACTGTAATGTATTTAATTCCTATGATCTAGCAACAGGCATAGACCCCGAGGACCAATCTGACGAGGAAGATGAGAAGTTGCCCGATTTAACAGTGGATGTAGATGATGAGGGCTATCCTTGCCTACCGACAGGCTTTGAATCTCTCATGCTCAAGACCCAGCAGAAGGTTGTACGAAAGGTATTTCAAAAGGCTTATGGTGATTCATTTCTATTTTCGAAGTACTGTATTTTCTGACAGCTTACATTCAACAGCGGTCATCTCAAACAACCCTCGGGCTGCAGTCCCCTGGGGTCATATTACCCAAGATCCAGACCACTACCTTGACATGGACTGTATCCCTCGGAATGTCGTCATCAAGGATCCTTCTCACCTGCAGAAGGAAGCCATCAGTATGATTTTTTTCACTTTGGAAATATCGTGCTAAACGCAATGAACCAATTGTACGGTTTGTTGGGTATAAGGACGGCGACTTCTATGATTCACTGGCTAAGAAGGGGGATGTAAGTAAAAATCAAGGAAGAACCGAAAATATGTCGAAGTATCATCGGAAGAGGACGAGGTATTGAAGAAGACCCCCCAAGCCAATCTTGCTTCTGACGAAGAGGAAGACTTGGAACCGCCACACCCCATCTCTTTCCAATTCCTGCCCGAAATTCCATATAGGTGGTGACACAGTCAGTTATCTTCAATCCCTCTCTACCCTCCCATCATACGGTTCATCTGTTGGCCACAGTTCAAAAACTTTCCAACACAGTATGTATAATTCCACTACTTTTGTGATACAGCATTAAATTTGAACTCTTGTTTAAAAGCAAACTCCAGATCCTAAGGGCAAGGCTAGGAAGCAACATCTGCCTGTCTGGGCATCTTGGACGTGGTCTGAAGGCATATCTACCCTCAAAATATGCACAATGATGTTCAGGCGTCCTTTTGTGGCTTTGGAGGAACTAGGGCAACTATATCATCAAATCTTGTGGTTGGGGTATGATTGTTGTCCTGGGCCTTGGACTCCTCCTTCGTGAGTGTCAACGCGCTCAGGAGTATGAAGCAGATGAGGCTGGAGATGATGTGCTCAATATTTGGGCGACTCCATCCTTGGCTTCGAGGTAGGGGACAAGATTGAAGAGGCATTAACCAGAATCCAGGTGAAGGTGGAGGCAATGCTGCCAGATGGTAATGAGAAGCAGATGACAGTGGGGGAGAAGTTCATATGAGGCGTCTGGAGAACAAAAGGCAGGTGAAAGAGAGGAGGGAGGTGGAGCAGGAAAGGGTGGCAGAGGAAAAGAGGGTGGCTGAGGAGGCTCGGGTTGCTGAGGAGAAGAAGGTTTGCTGAGGAGAAGAGGTTGCTGAGGAGAAGAGGGTTGCTGAGGAGAAGAGGGTTGCTGAGGAGAAAGAGGGTTGCTGAGACGTCTCGGATGACTGAGGAGAGGGCTTGCCACATCAAAGAAGGCAAGCAGTACTAACACTGGGGGAAAAGGGAAGGGTAAGCGCCCAGCAACAGATGTGGATGATTCAAGTCATGAAAAAGGTGAAGACATCTGCTCCTCCTGATCCTCCTCGTCGCTCTGCCAGAGACAGAGTAGCTTCAAAGAAGTATAAAGAACTGAGACATTATCATTAGCACAATACCTTAGAATTCCCTTCTTGCAGTTTGTTGTCATATACACCTCAATTTTCATGTCTATTTTGAGTAACATTGATGTTAGCACTAACAATACTTCAGCAGTATGCATAGATGGAACGGCTAACCCACTGATAACTTATTGGCCTATTGGCCAGCCAGTCTGTACACCATGTAGGCTATGGTCGGCCGCCCTACTGATATTATATTGGCCCAGTGGGCCAGCTACCCTATGCTGTATGCAGGGCCGGGGCGGCCGCCACTGAACACTTTTTGGACCATTGGGCCAGCCGGTCTGTGCAGTATGTAGGATGTGGCCGGCCGGGACACTGATACCATATTGGCCCATTGGCCAGCCAGTCTGTGCAGTATGTAGGATATGGCCGGCCGGGCTACTGATAACATATTGGACAATTGGGCCAGCCAGTCTGTGCAGTATGTAGGACATGGCCGGCCGGCCTATCAATAACATATTGGCCTGTTAAGCCAGCCTCCCTAGTCAAGGAGTGTAGGTAGACTGTGTTTTTATTTTTTATTCAGTCACCATTTATATTATCTCATATAAGATTATATCTTTTGTTCCATGAGTGAGGTTGGCTAGACCTACTCCTGTATGGAATCTCATTTGATATTAGAGCATTTAGGACAGCCTGCATAAATATTCAGGGTGCAAGGTTGGCCAGATCTACAGTTATCAATCGGTCCCTGAGACACTATCACTCCATGATACAAAACGCATCTCACACATCCACAATTCACTTTATGGCCTGAATAATACCTCTGAACTGCTATTTGGCGACTGATAATGATTTTGCTGATGTTCAATAAGCAAAGATTAGCTAATGAGTCACATGTCTCATGGAGTGATAATGAGCAAAAAGAGGTCCCTTCACTGTTTTGAGTGTTGTCCATGAACAGTTTTATATTTTTCTCTCAAACTTCAGATATGCAATTTTGACACATACTACTTGCTAGGAATAATACAACCGAGTTTGTATAAAGTGTTGTAAAAGCACAGTACTTCATTTTTCAATTTCACGTCTCAAGTACTGATTGATAACTGCACTTTGATATGCTGGTTTCACCTATATAAGTAGCATAAAAATATCATTCTCTATATGAGGCATGGACCTGCAGGGGTCCTACATCATCAGCAAAAGGTATCTTTTCTACTTATGGGGCATTGGCCTGCAAGGGTTCTGCATGGACCGGCCTATACAGGGAGTGCAGAGATATCATTTTCTGTCTGAGGCACCAGCCTGCAAGGTTCTGCATGGCCAGCCTATACAGGCAGTGCAGACATATCATGTTCTGTTATAGGCATCGGCCTGCAAGGTTCTGCATGGCCGGCCTATACAGGCAGTGCAGACATATCATGTTCTGTTATAGGCACCAGCCTGCAAGGTTCTGCATGGCCAGCCTATACAGGCAGTGCAGACATATCATGTTTTGTAATAGGCATCGGCCTGCAAGGTTCTGCATGGCCAGCCTATACAGGCAGTGCAGACATATCATGTTCTGTTATAGGCATCGGCCTGCAAGGTTCTGCATGGCCGGCCTATACAGGCAGTGCAGACATATCATGTTCTGTTATAGGCATCGGCCTGCAAGGTTCTGCATGGCGGCCTATACAGGCAGTGCAGACATATCATGTTCTGTTATAGGCATCGGCCTGCAAGGTTCTGCATGGCCGGCCTATACAGGCAGTGCAGAGACCGGCCGGTGTCCTGTACACCCTGGTTTTGCAGGTCAATGTACACGTCCTATCAACAGGTTATGCAGTACTATAAGACTGAAAGGGTGTGCTCCACCTTACATAGTATGATACGGAGAACGTTCATTCCTGAGATGGTACCAGCATCCTTGGTAGCCTGCCATTGTGAGCTGATTGGACCTCGGACCTCAGCATCATTGAATTTGCGACTGATGAGATGCTTGGCATCCAAAACGCTGTGTTAGCACGAGGTAAAAGGAAGTCACAGATCGCAACTTATGTGTTATTGGGGTT
Organism: Suillus ampliporus; assembly: GCA_016584345.1. Lineage (NCBI taxonomy): Eukaryota > Fungi > Basidiomycota > Agaricomycetes > Boletales > Suillaceae > Suillus > Suillus ampliporus. The sequence goes on along the minus strand of JABCPV010000054.1, from coordinate 128,066 downwards.
CATGGCAACCTGGTTCTTAGCAGCGTCACCAATCAACTGTTCATTGTCCGAGAATGAAACATAAGAAGGGGTGGTTCGGTTACTGACATAGCTAGATAATTTTTCATGAGTAAGCGATCTAATATATGACAAAGCAAACTCATGGGTAGGTGATGCCCAAGTTGATACCAATAGCTTTGGCTGGTGACATTTTGAAAGATGGATCTTAGGTGAAATAAAGATGTTGTTTTGAAGAAGGGGTGTGACTGGGATTGATGCAGAGGAAGCTTTCCATAGTGCGCCGTTGCGTAATCCTATGATAATCAATCAGTGAGTGAAACGAGGACATGGTAGCTAACTTATGGCTCTTGTACGCTGTGGCACTGAGAGATGCAAGTGGCGCAAGGATGAGTTGAACCCGCATAGAAGTGGTGTTGACTGTGGTGGATGGTGGTATGACATGCACGTGCTTTCGAGCGGGTTTCCTGCACACAGAACGGAGGATGTATGGCTGCATGGGATGGAGCCAATGAGAACCATGGATAAACGCCTAAATATACATGAGTTGGGTTATGGGCAGAAGTTCAACACTACTCACCACACACAAGATCCACAATGCAACAATATTCCAAATGTACGGCCCTTGTCAACTTGAAATGCTACTGATGTCCATCTCTCTGTCTAGGTCAATGTGAGATGTCAGGGGTGCCTGATGCAGCAAGAGATGCGGATCTCACTTTGAGAGGGCATCCAGTGTCGGCACCGATAATGCAAGGGCAACTGATGCCAACACGGATGATGGGAGGACATACGGACATAGTGAGGGCATCCACATTCTTCAAAGATGGTCGATGGGTCATCACTGGTTCAGCTGATAAAACCCTGCGAATTTGGGATGTGGAGAAAGGAGTATCGGTAGGAGGGCCATTTGAGGGACACAAGGAATTGGTGGACTTGGTCTCAGTATCTCCAGATGACAAGTGAATCACGAGCAGTGGAAAAGATAAAACCATCATCATCGGGGACATTGAGAGCAAGCAGATGGTATTGGGTCCACTGGTGAAGCTTACAGACCAGGTGCAAATTTGGGATGTGGAGAAAGGAGATGCTCGATCACAGGTGCTAGCGCGCCGACCTACAGCACCACCAGCACCTCACGAGTAGTAATATCAACTAGAATAAAATGTAAAGTTAGTAATATAAGAAAAACTGAGTATTCCCAGGGCACCTTGGTGCTCAGGGACTGAAAGGCACAAGGTAACAGCAGACGTTCACTGGTCAGTGCCTGGGCAGCTGACAGTGTCTGCATCATGCAGAGCGGTGTGTGGTGCGTGTATTGGCCAAGAGTATGAGCGGCAACCCAATGGTAATGACTGAAGAACAAAAAAAGGTCAAAAAGATTGTTTGTAATTTTAAAAGTCCGCTGGAAAATGCCGGCTAATCAGTCGACACGTACACTTGATCTTGACGTGTATACTCTTAATTTTATACAACTACATACCCTACTCCTTTTCTAATGTCCTTGCTTTATGGACCTGTCAACCTCAACAACAAATTCAATGTCAACGGCAATTATATCGTGTTCAATATCGAAAACCTTCTTAAGGACTGGCCAACATATATGATAGAATTCATGCCTCAAAATCCAGGGCCAGTGGTACGTATGGGCATTACAATGCCATCAATTGACTTACATTTACCCTACAGAAACTCCTGCTTCGCTTGAGGGATGCATCAAAGCTCAGATGGATTGATGATGCGGATAGTGAAGCTGAGGACATGATACCACAAGGGACTCGGAGAAAGACTCAGAAAAAGTATGTTATTGTTTTATCACTGGTTAGCCACATACTGACATTCTGAAGACATTTTAGCTCGTCCAACTCATCCGCTAGTGCCCTCAAAGCTGATCCAAACACTACATTGCTCTCTGAGACCCTGTCTAAGATGGCATCTGAGCCGTAAGTCTATTTTTTTCTTCCTTCATGTTGTTTTTCTGACATCTCACTTTCAGTGGCAGCGCCACACTCATTGCCGCAAATCCCGTACAGTTCCTGGGTGTGTTGGAGGACCCTCCAGTGAAGAAGCCGCAAGTTTGCTGACGAAGGTTCTGTTTGGCCCCCTCGCTGTTCTCGAGCCTACAGGGACATCCTTGATCTGCCTCTCACAGCTTTTCGTAGTCTTAGGATTCTGCCTGCTGCTGTAGAAGCCATAAATGATAGTCCCTGTGTAGGATATCCTTCACTCATTTTGTATCCTGTTGTTATTGCACTCTGTCGTTCATTTCTCTTTGCTTTCATTGCTGCTGTGTCACTTCACATATGTCTCACTTAGTGTATTTCTTGTCCATATGCGCATGTAATGTAATTATATTTGTGAAACGCGTCAATAGAACCAAACATGACTCATAACATGACTCAATGCATCGTTTGTTTCTTATCTACCTGTTATCATGCCCGGCAGAAAGCGCTCATCTTCCATGTCCAGCAGCTCATCATTGAGTAGTGACTACTCAATGTCAAGCGAGTCGACACCTAAGTGACATACTTCGCCTCTGACAACTTCACCAATGCCAAGCAATGGATCAAAATCAACAAAACTACAGCAAAAACACAAAAGAGGATCATCAGGTACCAATATCGATGAGAAGAAACCTAAGAAATGATCAAAGTGAGTCAGATTCACGTTATTGACGCGCATATACACACATCTGATCGCTCCATCATAGGAAACAAGAGTGTAGCAGAGCCTCAGACTCGGACAACAAACTCCATAAGTAAGTACAAATGACACCAATAGATTCTACGTGCTAACAGTCAGGTACAGGAAAGGAATGACACCACGAGAACAGTGTTTACATGTTGCTCATTGGATCCCCCAAGGGGTAGACATGCTCTGCAAGCTGACTGACGTGTTTCATATTGTTCCTCTCATCAAGCAGCGTGACACCAGCTGAAAAGGTTGATCATGTTGAGGATGAACAGAAGAAGAATGACCATGTGAAGCTGATTTTGAATAATGTGTAAGTACAATTGCACTCATTTTGTTCTTTCATCTTGCGGCTGATCACACTACTCCAGCTCAAAGGATGTCGAGATCCGAACAATCCGAAGCTACAAGAAGATCACCAGCACTGCCCCATACCTGTTGACTTTGGTCAATGGGAAGAAGAAGCAGCGACAAGAACTTGAGGGTCTTCTTGCCGAGGTAAGTAGCATATACACATGAGGTCATGACTGATATCTTTGACAGATGCAAGTTATCATTGGGCAAGTCCATTCAGAGGATGCTAGTCATCTGAAACCAGTCATTGGACAGTATGCAGCACCCGAGCCAGAGGTAAAAGGCCCAGAGCCCCCCATCTTTGCTGATAATCAAAAATCATGCGCAAAGATGGGTATTAATCACCCACAGCTTGCCGCAATGCTATGCCCTGTCAAGCACTTGGGTGATTACTTGGATGATCCTAAAGGGTAAGTGCTCTCCACTGCCGGTTTGTATTTGCTGATGGTTGCTCATAGGACACACCAAAAGTTGGAAAATGGAGATATCAAGATGCGTGCACAGGTCTGGCCCACTATGGTATACTCTGGTAAAATCCCAGGAGAAGACTTCAACCCTAAGCAGGTGCAGAATGGGCTGCTCGAAGGATACCTCATCGAGCGGGTGAGTTTTTTTAATACATTGATTGATCTTCGAGCATTCATGATGTGTACATCGATCAGGTGATGAGGCATCTCTTTACAGGACCATCCTCTGCACTTGGTGCAGATGGCGAATCTGTTGGGATGCGACCATGTAATGCACGTCTCCACAGCATGACAGAGGTCGAGGCAGAGAATATCAGTGTATGGTGTGATTCAGGTCTGTCTCTCAATTGACTCTGCATTGCAGCATTCTTACTAGCACACACATATAGAGCCAATTTGCCATCGGTTCACGCGACAAGCGGAGGGAAATCGATGGAAACTACAACTATTGAGACGCTTACTACCGGATCATTTCTACTATTTGAGACACCCCAGACCCTGGATGGGCAAAGACATTGCATGAAAATTGGAATATGTATGTATCAATATTCATCATGAGCTGTAACTGACCTTTATCGGTAGTAAAATGTTCAAAAATAAACTAGGACTTCATGCCTCATCCTCCAGGAATGCCACTGATGTTGATGACGATGATGATGACGACCTTGCTCTGATGAGGAGGCAGTATGAGGAGAGACTCCTCGCAGAGGAGGCCACTGCACCAGCGCCTGGGCCGATTCCTACAGATTTCAGACATAGAGAGGAACTACCTACTCCAGTGAAGACCCCATCAGTCCATATCGCATCTGATGACACTGAACCCAGCGCGAGCAGTTCCCACCCCCCAGAGGAGAGTTCGGTTTCACTTCCAAGCCCAGGTCTGAAGCGCCAGCCATTACCTTTGGATCTGACCAATGAGGAACTCAGCGCTCTCAGTGAAGACGAAGAACCTTGGCTACCAAAGCCAAAACCCACAAGGACCCACGTCCACCGCAAGGTCTTTGTAGAGTTGCCATCACCATCACCCAAGAAGCCCTGGGCCAGGGCGACCCACAATGCCAAGAAGAAATAAGTACTGCTCTCTGTGCGTCGTCCAAGTGTGCTTTCATTACACCTTTCTGACTGCTCATATTTCAGATTGCCTCACATATCATTCCACATCGCATCATCGCATATCATTCCATGTTGCACCATCACATTTCATCGCTTTTATGTATCCGCAGTGTTTTTCTCACATCAATGCTTTTGCAGTGCTTTCCATCTCTTTCTTCACGACTCGGAGTCTCATCAATTGTAATACCATCAGGCCTCCTTGTTCCATCTGCAACATTTTGCTCTGTCACCTCACCCTGGCTCACAATACCATCAGTCCCTGTAATTGTTGCTAATGTCATGTATTATGGTAGCAAATTGACATCAGTTTAACATAACATATCAGTGTGATAGCTCGAGAGAACTGCGTAGCACGACATATCAGCATGATAACAAGTTAGCAGCTGAGGGAGCACTGGCAGTTGAGCAGTACATTAACAAAAAAAACGAACCTAGGTATGACCAGATAAGCTGACCCTGTGACCTGATACACCTGCGAGACTTTAGAGACCTTCTAAGGTCTGATATGATCTTAGCTTACCATCTCTGAACTGGGAAATTTTGGTGATGAAGTGCGCATCACCCTCAGCACATCTTTATTGTCCCCAGCTCCCCACATACCACTTTGAAGAACTATCAAGCATCCTTTATGCACAGCTCATGGGCAAGGCACCTTAAGATAAACAACATGAGGGAGAGGATGAGGTGGCAAGAAATATCGTAAGGACTTATACCGGGATTGTCGTTTGGATGGACCCTGGGTATGATCACCTGACCGTCACCGCTTATGTTACTACTTAGTAATATTAGCACATATGCTACAACATTACTAATTAGAGGGAAAAGTCTACCACACAAGACTTCAGTGATTTCCGCAGCAATTAGCAGTGACTTGTAAGGTATTTTCTTGCTGGCTATATACCCAGCTATACCTGGTGTATAGCCGGGTGGCTATTATTAAGGTTGTGTGCTAATCAACAGCTGGCAATTCCCATCAGTTCTCCGCACCATCTCCCATGACCTACCAACATGCAAGCTCATTGTTGACAACAACAAGCTCACTTATATGGCTCAAACTTATGCCTTTTTCAAGTGCTTTTTTTGCCTCTTTTCATGGGAGCCTCTCTGCCTTATCTCCACCAGCAATTTCTGGCCTTTCAACGGTCTATATAATGTAAGGTATGTTCATGTTCTTGGGGCGAACTCACTAAGCTTTCTCCTAGTCGTCTGTTCTACATACTTCTTCAGCTGGACCCTCTTGTATATGCTGTGATTGCCTTGAAGCTGAATGTTTGAGAGAACAACAAGCCCGTGGTAAGCCGTACTCATACTAAGCTTTCTCCTAGTCATCTCCACCCCACAGTAAATGATGAGGAAGCAGCCCACTCTCCGTTCAACATCGCACTGTGTAACTATGACAGTCTTCTGTAGCTCTGGTCGCTTTCTCCCAGTCTTCTCCACCCCACTGTTGACAATAAGCAGTGCACTGTCCATTCAATATTGTGTTGCATGCCTGTGACAGTCTTCCATAGCTCTAGTGCCCAGCTTTGTTAACAGTGCTTGGATCAGCGCTGGCCCACATCTTAATGCTTGTGTGCCCATTCATTGACAGCTGGCCCTCGTTCAAGTTCTAATATGCCTTGGAGCACCGATAGGGATCAGAGCTAGATCTTGTGTGCACCAAAGTTGATTCTTGCCTTGAACAACTGTATGCAGATGTCAATAGTTAGCCCTGGAGGTTTTCCCCCATGTCACCATGTTCATTTTTTTGTGTCACAAGCCCAACCACGAGAGCAAAACCATAGCTTCATGTATTAATATTTTTTTGCTAATGAATAAACAATGTAATGTGTGCATGTGCCATTTTCGAAAGAAAGTTAAGGGCTACTACTTGTCTTCCAAGTCAGAGGATGAACTGGATAAGTCATCTGTATCACTATTGACAACAACCACACTCTTTTCAGTGGTCTTAGTGGTGTGCTTCTTCCTCGGCTTGTACACAGCCTCACCATTGGCATGACGTGCTCGATTACTTGTCATCCTTTGGCGGAGTTTATCCTCTGGGAGTGTTGACCAGGTACAAGTCTTATTGTTAAGTGCATCAAGCAGTGTTTGCACCTGCTCCCGTCCACCTACACATGAGGGATTTCGAACAGGTCAAAGGGCCAAGGGCCAACCCTGTAATGTAACACCATAGTGCTCAACAATGGAACGCTCGTAGTTAGCATAGTTCATTGTAATCTTGTGGGCGGTAATCTTATTCTCTTGTAAGATATAGTCTGATAGTATAACAGTTATTAGTTTGATAGACAAATGAGAGAAGGGGTAAATATAGCCCACCTAATTCATCTCGAATATGTGTCTGGCAGTCACCGATCAACTTGTTGAGAGAACGAGGTTTGGTTGTTGAAACATTGGCATCTATCAGATATAATGTTGGAAAGAGGGCTCAAATAAATTGAAATAAAACTTACCAAGCCCCAACACAACAAAAGCTTCAAGTTTTAAAGCTAGTCTCATCAGTATATAGTTTATTGAAGGAGATTCATATAGTACCCAGGCCTAATCCTCCACGCATACCACCCATGTAGTACATGCCGTCCAGTTCCTCGTTAAAAGGTAAATTGGCATGGCCGCCAATCAATGGCAATGCACCAGTGGGAGCATCTTCATTTGCCGTCAGTAGTAAGTTGCAGTGACATGGCTCTGAGTCAAGAATAGTGTGCATGAACTTCTCTGCTTTCTCCAAGAAGAAAAGCTTAGGCCTGCTAAGGTCCTCAACACCGCCTTGGACAGCTATGTAAAATCCTTTGATTCCAAGTTGCGAACACAATGCCATCCACTAAATACCAATATGTTAGCAAGCAAGTGTAGCAACTGTAAATTTAAACAGACCTCCTGATCCATTGCAGCAAAGGATGTGAGCATATCATGCTGCACAGCCTTCAGGTTGTCACAGACAATTTTTTGCTTTTCAACACGCCTCTTCATAATCTCAATCACAAATGCATTTTTCTGAGCAGCGGTGAGCTTTGAATAATCATGCTTGAGAGTCCCATTGTGATCTTCAATGAACTCTGTCAACTTCCAGCGGTCACCATGTGAAAGGCCTAAGAACTAGTGTTAATTCTACTGGCAAGGAACATATTGAATCAACATACCTTTGTTTATGTCATTCAAGCGCTGACAAACAAATCTGTTCCATGCATTTGGAGCACGCTGATGACAGACAGTTTTCCTGCCAAGGTATAACTGACGCTGTGTCCAGCGCTCGGATCTGGTAGCAAATTAACATTATTATTACAACGGCTCTATGATAAACATACTGCCCATGTTTCTTTGCAAGTCCTTGGACTTTATCCATATAGGCTGCTCGTGTATCATTGATGTCATTAGTAAGGGATACAAACTTTTCATGACAAGCAGCCTTCTGAATGGTAGTGAGCTGTGGATGGTCCCTCTTAACAGCATGTGTCTTCCCGCTGTGTGCCATTGACTCGAAAATTGATGGACAAGTGTCAAGGAGGTTTGAAAGCCTCCAACTTAAATACTTGAGATGGGGCAGAGGCGAGAGCCAGAAGGTAATTGAATTTTTCTATCAACAAAATAGTGTGTGAGACAGACTATTTACAAATGGATGTGTTGCAAAGATCTAAACTATACAACATCATTACAGGGCCAATTAAGCATGATGCAGAACTTAAACTCACCAGTAATACCTGCCGAAAGATTGTGCATGACTTTCAAGATGACAGACATCAAAGGTTCAAACACCATGTTCTCTTCAAGTATATCTTGCCATTGAGATGTTTTGAATCTGGCATCTTCATTAATGCAGCTGTGTATTTCATGCAAAACACCTCATGGAAGATGGTGAATAGCAAGCATGGCCTTAACTGTCTCAAAACTAATAGCCCCTGGAGCTAATGGCATGGTTGAAGTGCCAGTGGTTGATCGGATAGCAGTCTCACAAGAATTAGTCGGAACTGAAGAAATGGGTGCCAAGAGCACTGATGTTTGTGTGTCATTTGGATGTGTGATTGAAGTTGTGGCATGAGTGATGGCACAAAGAGTAGACTCGGGTGCTGATATTGAAGTGAAAAATCAGATTCAGTTAAAGATCCAGCATGGATCACTTACTCTTTTGCTGAAGATGAGGTGGTATCTTCACCACTGTCCAACTGTTACAGCAACATATGCCCACATTCATTTTCCTCCTCCACTCGCCATCACAATGTGTGACACTCCTGTTACTCATCATATCACATGACATGACCTGACCACTCACCCTCATCACATCACGTGTCACCAGTCACGACACACATCATCACACCACCCAGACTTAGCATCCGCATCCAGACTGATCTAGGATAAGCCTCTGTCATCCACAGTACCTGAAACATAGAGATACATTTCCCCTTGTTTCACCCTTTGATTGTAACCGCCACATTGCGGACTTCCTTTACTGCAGGCTCAACCCCTTACTATACTTATACCACCCGATCATCCTCATGACTAGATTGCATTGGCAGTTTGTCATGATCCTACTGCCTGACCAGTAGTTCCTTATCTCTGACTTGCTACACCCTGTAACCCAGTCTGTTGACCTCCCCTGAACTCTGTAGTTGTAACATATATAAACCCCTGTAGATAGAGATGTATTCTCTAACTTTAATCTACTTGGTTTCTAACCGATACCTGGATTCCTCTGAAACTCCACCTTGAGACTGAAGCCTCTCATCCCTGAGAGGGCCCTCATTGTAAACTGGAATCACTGTCTCTTGAATTTGATAATTCTTGAGACCCCTGTTGACTAGGATGTCTGAATGATTGCCATCATCAGACATCTCTTGACACACGATAGTCCCTCTTAGGACTAGTGTCAACACTTCACACAACCATCACCTTGCAGGTGACATGAAGAAGACCCATCCAAGTCACCTTACCTTGAGTGGTAACACTTAGCATAACACCAACAACCATTGAAAAGCTCATCACAAACCCCAGGTAAGACTTGATTTTGGAGTATTTTGGAGATTCCAGTGAGAGCTTCTGCAATAGCAGGAACAGGTGGATGAGATGAAGTAGTGAGCAGTGTGATATCCAGTGATCAAATAGTGAAAAAGTCTCATGGCTTGCCTTCCTTTCCTTTATGGAAATGAACTCTTCGAGGTGGTAAGTATGCAAAGTCAAATGTTGCATGAAAGTTGATGGTAAGGTAGTCGTGCTGGCTTTGCATAAGAATTGTGATGATTATGTAGAAAAAAGTGACTCACCAATAAGCTTGTGTCATCATCAGAGAAAGCAAGATCTAAGTATTGTAGCTGATGAATTGGTCAAGGCAGACAACCCTCTTGGGCATTGTTAAGGCCGTGCTCAAAGGAGGGCTAGATCCGAGGGGCTTGGCTTCAGCTCGTGCGCTGCGCCCCTTACCCGAGTACGTGCCCCTAATTTCAGGGGGTCCGGTAGTACCAAGTCCGGTAGGATGTAACCCGGTAGTACCGAAGAACGCAAATCAAAGAGTAGACTGCTTAAGGCCAGAGCCGGTAGCAGAAAGGGACAGAGGTAGACTACCCGAAGGTAGAGCTGGTAATAGGAATAGACTTAGGGGTCAACCCTTAGCCTAGTGTTGGAGGTTGACACGAGTCGGAGAACTCAAGTCCGGAGAGGCAGGAATGAGCAGGACTATGTTTAATATTTGAACTGAGGTATCTACAACAAGTACAAGAGTTTATATACTATAGGTATAGCTAAGGATCAGTAATCCGGAGTTCAGAGGCAGTGAGGAAAGCATATGGTGAGTACATTAGTAAGTCCGAATGGATCAAGTAAAGTAAAATGGATCATAAAGAAATGAACTCGGAGATGAGACGGGTACCGGAGATCAATAAGCAGGCGGATATCAACATGAGCCGGAGGGCCGGAAGTAAGGGGGATTCTAGATTTGGATTAGGTCCGGTAGAGCGGACCTGTCCAGAGTTCAGGTCCGGCGGTCTGGAGGAAGCGCGCTGATGGAAGTAGTTTGTGGATGCCGGAGATATGGGATATGACAGGCATGATCATAAGTATGAGTTTCAGGCATTTAGAAGGTAGCTACGATGTGAAATCCTGAATGTAGTAAAGTCAAATGTTGAGATCTCGAGCTTTAAATACAGTAGTACACATTGCCAACTCGGATGCATGGTCTGTTGAGCTCTATATAGAACAATCTAAGTTACTACTGTCGAGCTCTATATAGAACATTATATATCTACCATTGAACTCTACATAGAACACTATCGAAAAACCATATGCTAAGTGTCACACCTTCAGAAACCATTCAAGTTCTCGTACATTGTCAAGATGCTACAACTAGACATTACTGTGAAATCTGCTGAATACAGGACTCAAACCATGCTGACACCTCGCCTTCTAACATTGGATCATATTCCTCCTCATTCTCACTGCCAGTGACCACTGTGTTTACTTGCAAGGGGATAGAACCAGTGTAACCTGGTAAGCTATATATGCGTGTGAGGTAGTTGCGATGCATGTTGTTAATCCGGCATTGATGATCATACAGTAACCACAACTCCACAGCGAGTAGCATGTCCGTCAAATCAAGTTCTGTAGCCATCTGTTTAATATCAGAATCCTCCATGTCAACCCATGCCTGCAGGCATTGTATTTCAACATTCAGTCAAGTTATTTCTTCCTGCGCACAAATGATTTTGAAATACTTATCGGTCAGAACATGATGGATGCCATTGCTCCATGGCTTTGCAAGTATGTCATGGCATGAGCACTTGAGAATATCGAACTTGCTGAGAGCCGCACAAGACATAACCTTGCTGTATTGAAGTGTAGGCCATTGGGAATTTTGAGAGACAGCAAGCTTGTTGTATTTGTCGAGTGCTGATCGGATTGCACCAGAATGTTTCATGATGGCTTTAGAGATCTGTTTCTGAAGTTTGTAGCCTAGAATCACATGAGTGGAAAAATATACATGCAGACTGATAGATACCTGTGGATGTGAGATTTGCATTAGATAGCTCAAACATGCATTGCACAATGAGACCTTCAAGATCTTAAACAGCACAAATAAATTGACGCTTTTGGCTGTATTCCAGTGTTTTGATATACTCGCGAGACTGAGGGGACCATCGCGTGACTACACTCATTCAATCTTCCATATCCTCGACAACACTCGTCTGGACTTGCAGGCATCGCTCGGCGGCACATTGAGCTGCATGTCCTTGCTTTGTTGCATGCAAAGCATCTTGACTAAGGCCCGAGTCTGGTGTAAATGAAGAGGGCATGTATGACACAAATTGATTGTTACACGAAGCTTCAAAAGTGGCCCTGGAACAGGTCCATGATTTATTATGCAAACTTAAAAAAATGACTCACTGGCACTTCTTGAGCGCTTCAACATACTTGACTGCAGTAGCATCCTGTGTAGGCTCTACAATTACGGCCTCCAGATAAGCAAGTTCTTCCGCAATCCAACTTTCAAAATCAAGTCCCTCCCTGGGGAATGTTGTACGATAAGCTTCAAGTTCCTTGGTGTAGTCGGAAATCACAGTTAGCGCTTGCTTGTAATTATTCAGAATAAACCGGCCTAAATCAAATGATTGAATGACCCAAAATATACTAAGTGGTGCACTTACTGAGTTCAAGGTACTTATCGATATCCCACTGGTCAAAATGAAGCTCCAGGAACTGAACATAATGGAAATGTGACGCATGATGTATAAGTGGCGCTGCAGCATTAGAGGCTGCGAACACACACTTGCATGTTTCCAAGTCCTCAAGCCCAAATCCATGAAGGTAAAGAGGGTGATGTTGCAGCTGGCACTTGTGATTGTGCGCATGGCCATGAAATGTGTTGACAGCAAGGATAAGATGATGACCAGCAGCTTTCTCTCGAATTGAGCTTGCAGCAACTGTTTTTCTGAGACTACATCCAATGTCACTACCAATGGCAAGGTGGTCACCAAACACGTCAATTAATTTGTTAATTGTTGCCAGTGGGTACTTTGCCCTAGAAGCAATGAAGACATGATAAGGTAAATAAAAACAAATAACATACAGCTCTCCACTGCACCTCATTTCTGTAAGAGTCTGAATAATTCCATGGCGACATGCAGATAAAAATATTCCTGTCTGCTCAAAGACATGGATGGTGTTCTCGCTCCCAGATGCAGAATTGGCTGCTTGCCAGTTGTCTGTGCACGTAAGAGAATTGTTCAGTTGGTCAGGCTGATTGCCAGCACTCTGTTCACCAGGACGTAAGCGTACATCATCTTTAAATTTGTCCACATCTTCTGACGTGATCATATACCTACTCGGATAAATTCGGCAGTCAGTAGAGCCCACATTATCCATTCATTTCGCAGAATTGTTGCCATCTATAGCCCTGAGAGATGCAGGAAACAAGGCAACTTCATCAGGTTGCTGTCAAACACATTCAGATATGAAACAGAGGGCACTCATACTATTCACCTTGAAGGTACATGTGGGGCAGCTGTTGTGAAGCCGCCAGTCAGGGTCAGATCTGCTGAGCACCACATCAACGTGTGATCGAACCTCGTGAATGATAGCAAGGTAGACGTCAAAAGCAATTGCAAATTTTTCACAGAATGATTTGATATATGTGACCTAAACTAAACAGTGAGCCAATATACTATCATAATCATGAATGGCATGACATACATTGTGTAATGCACATAATACTTTGGCGAAGGCCTGGATACTGAATGACAACTGACGACATTGAAGCTGATGGTAAAGTTTGAGACATTGTAGAGTGATTGCAACTGTTGGAGTTGTAGGAGAGCAACCGAGTAGACCGACTCACAATAGTGCTATGTTTTCAGCTTCCTCGTGATTTTGCACAATCTCATGAACTGGATGATAATCTATACTGTGTATAACTTGGAGTACATACTGAACACATCAATCTTGCTGACGTGGGGGTGGTGTACTGGTTGATGGCTCTCTGTGTTTGTGTTGTTGCGAGGGCCATGTTTCCAATGAAGATAGGCATCTGCAAGCGCTCATATCTGAGCACTCTAGGCTGCATGCATATTTGCATTGCATGCCTCCTGTGTGCGCTAGTCATTACAGCGTTGATTACAGCTGTAAGAAAATAAGTGTGATGATCTGAAATCAACTGTAAAATATTACTTACCTGGTGTTCAACCGCAGGAGTCCATATGAAGAGAAAAGATCCTCTTCAGTTGAACGGGGTGGTCTGGCCCCACTGCTATCACTCCTAGTACTGATATCTCTGTCATAGTCTTCGAAATTGTGCACCATTGAATCGAAATTGTCCTGTAAGGTATCATGGAAGTTGTCGGCATCAAACACAGTTCCTGTTTCAATAGTGGCCTCAGTGGCAAGCAAAAGGTGCTGATCTAGAGATAGGTGAGGGTAAGAAAGTAAAAGGACAAGGACCAAGAGTACGGCTTACCACAGGCTTATTGTTCTCTCAAGTGTTCAGCTTCAAGGTGATCACAGTGTATACGAGAGAGTCCAGCTGAAGAAGTATGTAGACCAGAGCTACAGAGGACTGTCATAGTCACATGGTGCAATGTCAAACGGAGAGTGGGCTGCTTCCCCATCGTTGACAGTGGGGTGGAGATGACTAGGAGAAAGCTTAGTAAGCTCGCCCCAAGAACATGAACATACCTTACATTATATAGACTGTTAAAAGGCCAGAAATTGCTGGTGGAGATAAGGCAGAGAGGCTCCCATGAAAAGAGGCAAAAAAAGCACTTGAAAAAGGCATAAGTTTGAGCCATATAAGCGAGCTTGTTGTTGTCAACAATGAGCTTGCATGTTGGTAGGTCATGGGAGACGGTGCGGAGAACTGACAGGAATTGCCAGCTGTTGATTAGCACACAACCTTAATAATAGCCACCCGGCTATACACCGGGTATAGCTGGGTATATAGCCAGCAAGAAAATACCTTACAAGTCACTGCTAATTGCTGCGGAAATCACTGAAGTCTTGTGTGGTAGACTTTTCCCACTAATTAGTAATGTTGTAGCATATGTGCTAATATTACTAAGTAGTAACATAAGCGGTGATGGTCAGGTGGGTATGATCAATGCCATATGGTGCGTCCTCCATTTGTGAGCATGTCTGCAATCGTATCTTTCTGGAGTTGAGCATGCATCAACTAGGGTCTTTTAAAATGTGCCATATGTGGCTATGTGAATGGTACCCACTACATTTGGAGTTGCTACTGTTTGACTCGCATATCTCACCCTATGACCTCTTGATTGGCATGCAACCACTGCACTACTGGCATTGATATTCCTGACATTCAACAACGGACTGGTCACACAATTTCACCATATCCTGCTGGACTCTCCCCTTGTGTTTTTCATGGCTGATTCATGTTGTCATAGATGTTGCCCTTGGTTCAGAGATCACCATCCGACATCTTGTCTCCTTTAACGCAGTCACCTCATCTGTGATGGTTTGGATGTAGCACTATGGTAAGTGATTATTTGACCACTGCATTTCACTTTGTTAGTGCTTGGGGTTTGGACAAGAAGTGTGCATTGCACTGATCTAATAATGGCAAATAATGACGAGCCTGATTCGAGCGGGTGAGTTGATACTGCTTTGGAGGAGAACTCTTTCTGATGCAGGACATACTACTTACCTTCGCTAGGGAAAATGCTGGTTGTTCATGACATTTCTGTATGTCATCATTTGTAGCCCCTTCATGTTTTTATGAGCGCCTCTTGTTGATACTGGCAACCTTACAGGTGTACTGTATGACATGTCAGTCCTTTCACACTCACATGGCGTCATTTTACTTTGTACATATCGGCATTGTCATTTTTGTTGACCTCACACTAACCAATTACAGTCAACATGCCAATGATATATATGCCTGACTCAGTATGTAATAATGTACTTGTTCATGGTTGGTTTTTTGACTCCTCACCATCATCCTACATGGGTCAGTCTTGCATTGTTTTGTATTTACTCGTGAATATCCAACTCACTCTCCAACCTTTGGATCTTGATAGGTGCGAATCACTCAATGATCATTTACTGCGAAGTAGGCTGCGCTTACAAAATATATTATAGGTACTGTCATGATGCTTATTATTACTGGTCTTCGATGGTGGTTGAACAGAGCGCTAGGTGGCACACACTATCATCAATCACGCTGCTCAAGTATCTGAACACACATGCTGCAGCTGCCAGATCGCTCATATTCAATACCATCACCCAGGGCAACACCGATCTCATACTGACACCAATCAGTCACACTGGTACACGCGCCAAGTGAGCATCCATCTTCATCAATGATCTACCTCGCTGCCGACTCCTTCACCAACTCTGTACAGAGCATCTCCAATCGACCCCTCCAGGTACGACATCTCCATTCTTGGTTTTGATTTTTGAGCGAAACACACGGAAAAAGCTTTGAATACGACAGCCCTGTTTGCAACGTACTATGTGTGAAAGAGTTGGAGAAGCATCATGCAAGGTCTGTGACGATATTAATCATCTGGCCAGTCTTCACTTTCTGAACAGTTACAACTGCACTATTCAGCAATTGCGAGAATCTGGCAGCTATGAAAGGCATGTTGGAAACCTTGTATATTCACTGGCATAGCTGACGATTAAGCTCGAACAGCTTAGAGAATGAATTTGGTCAATGACTCTTACATGTGCATTGGACTATAATCCACAGTGCTAAAGTCCTAGCACTCATGCTTCCACTCATCACAAAGTGCACATATGAAGGCATACCATGACCGACAAGGCACTCCATTCACATGACGTCAGCCAACCTGTCTCAGATGTCGACTTCCAGAATGAGGTTTCAGGGTATGGCATGGCTGGCTTCATCCGCAACATCAATAACAACAGCAGTGATAAGGAGTCAAGCACGCGCTTGAGGATGCTAAGAATGCACTTCAAGCTTAGGCACCTGAATACTGGCTACTACCTCTTCTCGCACAAGGTGAAGCTCCCCGAGTGGGGTTTCAATCAGCAGGAGGTCACGTACAACAAGAACACTGTCAAGGCCAACTTGCTATAGTATGTTGAGACTACTGCAAAGCATCCACAACATAAGATCTTTGTGTTTCTGTAAGTAAGCGTGTTTTCATAATAGCCTTTTCATGGCTCACTTACTTTACTCCTGGCGCACCTTCCAACATAACATCTTTGCCACCCTACCTCACCACTTCGACGACCCTTCCAGTACAGAGATCATTTCTGATCCATTCTGATCTTGTGGACAGTGTTGTGCAGTTTTCACTGATTTCTTCTTCTTTGACTTCTCTGCCTTATCTGCCTTCAACTTCTGCAACTTCTCTGCCCTCTCCATTTTCGACTTCTCCACTTTCATGCGCTGCCTCACTCGTGCCCATTTGATGCTACAATATTGCTATATTTTGGTTTAGCACGCGGATCAAGCATCAGAGGAATCATGTACATCATCTTGTGGACCCATAATCAGGTATGTGATATCATACAAATCAATGATAGTTTTAGAGTCTTAACAATGTTGTAGATCGTCGATAGTGTAGCGTTCATTTCCTTTCTTAGCAACCGAGGCTTATGGTCTATAATTACTTATTGATCAATTCTAATTTCTATGTACATTTATGCCAGTTAAACTTAGATTTAGTTAGCTGAAGCCGATTTGAACCGCTAACCATGGGAGCCGGGCCAAACTTCCATATCAGCCATACTATATATTTGGCTTGGCTAACCACAATACCTGCCCCAGCTAAAGCCGGCTCTAAGCTGGAGCTGTGGCAACACTAATTATATTCATGGGAATTCAAGAACAAAACAAAAACAAAAACTATGTGGCTATTTCTGAGTCTATGAGATGATGATCAAGTCCTTCAATATAGTCATGTATCTGCTCGAGTTGCTGCTCTGCAAAGTTCTGGTCATCATTGTGGCCCTCACCCTCATCTATTTCCTCCCCAAATGTAGGCCAATACTCAAAAGGTGGGGACTAGGGAGGCACAATACGACCCTCATGCACGCCAGCACTCATAGGCCCAGTGTACCCTGAGAGGCACTGAATTTGGTTGATATGGACCAAGTGGTGTGTATTAACAGCTTGCAGGTATGTCCAACAGCAACACAATTCAGATGCCAGCAGTGGATTTTCCATTGTAAGGTGGGAGATGGCAAGAGGATAGTCGATAGTGTCATCATGGATTCTCGTAAGTAAATGTCCGACCTCAACGTTAAGCCTGACAAATTTCTTCATTAGCACGCTGTTGCTTGAAGTATTGAGTGGAGGCATGATGGTATGCAGGATTCACCCAATGTTTGGCTTGAATCGTGCCATCCATTTCAGAGTAGGTTAAATTCAGCTAGAAAAGAGTATTCGACAATTTGTTCCCACTGCAGCAAGGGATGAGGAGGGTCCAATTGTGCAGCATACTTATTGCACCTTTGTAGAGCATTGCAGATGGCATTTTCACAACTCTTGAGTGCAGTCAAGATCTGGGTGCTGCAGTTTGTAGCCTAGATATAAATATAAATAGTGAGAAATTCAGAGGTTGAATCAAAAGCATACCTAGTCCACTCATCTGCAATTTTGTCAACTCAAGTAGACACATAAATACCAAATGCTCCACATCATCAACTGCCTTGTGATAAAGATGGTGTGTGGTGTGTGATTGTGCCTTCACACGCTCAGGGTGGTCTTCTCCCCATCACACATCCAATGTCATCTGCCATTTGTAATCCATGACAACTTCGAGCTTCTGATCACGATTGGTAGCAGCATGAGTGTGGTGCCGGCATATGATTCCAGCATCTTTTGCTGAAAAAATTGGGCGCAGATCAAGCCTGCTAAACTCCACACATGCCACTTCATAACTGGCCCTGTTGTACACAATTAAGTTTCCCATTGTGTAGAAATAGACAGACACTTACTGGGCCTCCTCATACTTGTTCAAAGCTTTGACATAGTCTACTTCAGTGCTAGTCTCATCTTTCTTGCATGCCAGACGTTTGAGATATAAAAATTCGTCTTGAAGGGCATGGTAGCCTCAGCATGTGACACTTGGAAATTGACTATGAAACTCGTAGTTGTCGAGATAAGGTTTAGCACTTGAACATAATTGTGATAGATGAAATCCACTAGATATTCATTAGCCAAGTGTCCTTCCCACAATGAATGACTTACATAGCGCAGGATATCAATCCATATCTTGGAAGCGAAAATGCTCATCAAGTGCTTGATGATGATGGAAGTCTGTCACATTGTGTATATTACCAGCCAGAGCATTTGAGCCTGAAAAAACTCGCTCACAAGTTTCAAAGTCCTCTTTGCCAGCATTGACTTTGTACTTTGAGTGGTGTTCTACTTGGCAGAGGCAGTTGTGAGCATGTCCGTGAAATGTGGGAACTACTCCCTGAAGGTTTAGTCACTTGGTGTCATCCGCTAGCAAGCTCCACATAACAATTTTTTTTCAAATACACACTTAATATCATAGCCATATAGGATATTATGGCCAAAAATGACCATGAGTTTCCTGATGCTGGCAATCGGATATTTCATCCTGCATAAGTTGTTACCAAACAGATAGACAGCAAAGACAAAAAAAAGACAAACAGCTCCCCGCTTCACACCATATCACATATTGTGAGTAAGAACCCATGCCGACACACAGCAATAAAGATGCCAGACCTCTTGAAGATGGTGAACATCTTTTTATGAGACTCTGGGGCAGCATTTCGCCAGTGATCAACACAGACAGTGCTCAGCTCCAATGAGTCTCCGGAGTCAGGTTCATCTACCCAAGGGTCATCTGGATCGCATGAGACACATTGGTTTTGCATGTGACGCACATGCTGAACCTCATCCTTGAATTGATCTACATAAGTTTCAGTGAGCCAAATTGAAGATAAGCTGCATCTTGGGTCAAAGCGCTCGTTGCCACTGCGTATGGCTGTATCAATGAGCTTCACAGAGTTATTACTATCAAGGGCGCATAGGACTGAATACTTGAGGGGTGGTTCACCCACCACCTTGTACTGACATGCAGGACATGAGTTAAGCATGCACCAATTCACCCTGTGTATCATGACTGTTAGAACCATGGCTCTGAGGGTGCAGGATGGACAGAGCAGGCTTGGCTTCAGCTCATGCACTGCACCCCGTACCAGATACCAGGTGTGCCTGCTAATTTCAGAGGGCAGGGACTACGTCCGGAGCTTCTGGAGGATAGGGGTCAAAGTCTGGTCATAGGTGGAAGTGGTCCGGAGGATAGGGGTCAAAGTCCAGTCATAGGTGGGAGTGGTCCGGAGGACCCGGGACTAGGAATAGTATTCACTTAGGTTGAGGGAAGGTAAAGAACTATTGGGTCCATGGTCCACAATAGAAGATCGAGAAATGGCTGCCACAGGCAGAGTCGAGGGTCTAATGACATAGGGTCAAAGACCGGAGGTCTGGAGGCGCGGGAACTGGCGGACCCGGGGGTGGGAACCAACCGGAGGGCGCGGGAACCAACTGGTCCATGGAGGAAAGGACAGGAAGTAGACAAGGGAACCAGTCCCAAGTCATCAGAGTGAGCAGAGGAACAGTAGAGACTCGACAGGAGTCAGATTCTAGTTGATATTCATACTAAGGTACTACAGGGATGTACAGGAGGTTTATATACTGTAGGTAGTCTAATGTATCAGTAAGCAGGAATGCAGGAGGCTATGGAGGAGCATATGGAAAGTACATTAGTAAGTATAGGAGCACATGGAAAGTCTAATGGATCATCGAGAAATGGAGTCGGAGATTAACTGGGGACTATGGATCAGTCAGCAAATGGGAATGTACAAAGCCGAGGGCCGGAGGAAAGGGGCTATTCTATAAAAGGAAGTCCGGCGGTCCGGACATGTGACCAGTCTGATCGGCCATAGGAGTAGGTCCGGGTCCGGTCATAGGAGATGGGTTGGGTGGAGTGGAACTGCCTGGAAATCAAGTCCAGTGGTCCGGAGTTTTGGCTGACTTAAGTGGAGGTGGGTTAGGGGCTGACATGGTATATGACAATGACTTGAGGGCAGTTTTGAAGACGGTTTTCAATGCACTGCTCAAGTTCAAGGTAAATGTCATAGGCAACTTGTAGCTGTTCAGCAAGTTGTCACCAATAACACACCTAGTTTATGTAAATATTGGTTTTGATGAGAAGAATGGACTTACGTTGTGAAGGAAGGCAAGCTTTTTGCCTTCTGCATTAATGCTGTAATGCAGGCACACACAGTGGGTCTGACAAAAGACATCAAGGGTGCGAATTGTTATAGCAACTGTAGGATGAAGGGGAGAACTGCCAATGCAGCCATATTGGAGTAAGGTAGCATTGATGAAAGGCAAGGCATGATTGAAAGTGCGGGTGCTGCGATCTAGGCTACATGAAATATACGAAATGCTGAGCTCAGAAACTTTGACTCACCAAAATATCAATCACCTCAATTGAGAATGAACTATTGATGGTGGGGGAAGGTGCTGTTGTTTGATGATGGTGACAGCAGTGAAGAAGCGCATCTGTAAGGTTATCATATTGGGTAGACCAATCAGCAAGCTGCTGGGCTACATGACCACCGTGATCACGCAAGTCGAGTCGTCTGCAATACATTGAATTGAAGTGAGGATAATGAGAGAACAATATGGAGAGAGATGAACAAACCTTGAGCGTTCAGTTGTGATTTGCTCCAGGGTCCGCATACAATGATACCTCTTCTGCCCCATGACTAAATGAAAAACCCTCTTCCCCAGGAGGAGGAAACATAGTGTCAACATCCATGGTGTAGGAGGCAAGGTCATGTCCATCTGGTGGGGTTAGAGGTGTTTGCGATGGACTGCTGGTTTTCAGCACTCAACAACCACTCGTGTTCCCTCAAAGACATCTCTAGAGCACGCCATTAGTACAGAATCAGTAGTGTAGCAAGTCCTACTTTTGAGAAGTGATGCTCAGAGTGCATGGGCCTCTTGTTGATGTTTTTGATTGGCGCCCGCAAATTGCTTTTGAGGTTTGGATCCCCCAACATACACAGTACACTTTCTTGAAATGCCACCTACAGAATGACATGTTGTATGCCCTGTCATCTTATAGAACTGGCTGTCAGTGTTGTTGTTGTTGTTGTGAAACTGCAAGTCAGTGTGGTGGAAGAAGTGAGAAGTACAAATTCCCATGTACTTCCTTGGTGTAAATCAATGTAAAGTATGTATGAGCACATGTTAGTGCATAGAGAAGGGTGTAGATCCCAATGAGAGTGTGTGTAAAGAAATACTGTAGAATAAAGGAAGAACAATTATGAGGATACGAGCTCGCTGTTGTTGATGACAAGCAGATAGCACTGGGGAAAAAAGAGATTATGGACTGGTGGGAATGTTGTACAAACCTTAGATTCTATCAACATTATCACTGTATTTTGACCACAGAACTGCGAAATGATAATATGGTGCATATTCTCACATCCTCATGTCATTTCCACTGTATTCTGACAGAGCTCGAGCTGGACTTGAACTTTGCAAAATTTAAAACCCTCTGCCCCACTAGTGATGCTTCGGGCCTGGAAGAAACTCAGGCCAGGCCCTTTCGGAGGGCCTGGGCCTGGCTTGGGCTTGGCTCAGGCCTGGGCCAGGGCTTCCAAGGTAAGACAAAGGTTTTATTTCACTACCCTAATCAATTAGAGACCTAATCCTCGACATCTGATTCACCTGACAGTATGATGTTGTCATCACAGCCACCCTCCTCTCTATCATCCAGTTCCTCCAATGCTAATTCTAAAGCTGAAGAAGGAGGGGCCTCTCGAAAGATTAGATCATGTTGATACATCATACAAAGTACTTGAATTGCTTCGACTATATCACCCTTCAAGTGGTTGCGATGCTTCATGACAGTCAGAGCAGCAGCAGAAAAAGCTCACTCACTCAAAACAGAAGTGGCCATGATGGACAAGTGATCACGAGTGAGAGAGGCCCAAACAGGGTACTGCTGACCATTCACCTACAATATAAAGCTACATCAGTAATAATACTACAGTTCACATGAAATGATACTTACCCCCCACCATTGGATGATAGACATGTTATCGGGAACTGAAGTGGGTGAGTTAAGATAGAGATGGAACTCCCTCAACCATGGCAACTGTGGATCCACCTCCAACTCTTTCGGCTCATCATCACCACTCTTGTCATCACTGGAAAGCTCTCAGAGAAGTCCATATACCTTACCTGACTTCTTCTTCAGTGATGATGGAACACCATGTTCACCATACAACTTAATATGCTCTTCCTTAAACTAGTCTAGATGTAAGCTTATACTTTCGCTCGAAAACAGAAGACCCACAATTTGTTCGGCTTCCTTGAGAGCCTCAGCATGTGTGACCTTACCCCAAAAGTGTTTGATGTGGGAGTCCTTCTGTGATGGGTTGAGCACTAGATACAACAGGCCCAGGAGTTAGTATTAATAATATGACAAGCCACATCACCTACACATTGCGATGATGTATGCATCACACTCCGAACTTCGGTTGTAATACTCCTGGATCTTTGCAACACCTTGTTGTAAGGCTTGTAAAATCATGTTAAAAATCATATTAAATACAAGTAATGAATACTTACCTGGCTAGTAGATATCAGCCATTCAATGGCAGCCTCACAGAAGAGCATATTGGTATAAGGTATGACTACCTTGTTGGGGGGAATCTCTTGGAGGTGTCCATTGAGACTTCTTTGCTGTGTGTTCACCACTGCAGCTGCCATTTTGCGTTCCTTGACATCTTGAGGTAGCATCGACTCGAAATTGTTAGTCTTGCACCATTGTCGATAGGCATCCTATAAAATTAATACATGAATGAAGCGTCAAGATTCAAATACTAAACTTACCAGATGCCAAAAGGCAATGTGGCGTCGACACATTGAAGTGTCACTAACAATCTGGCATGGGTAATGTTTTTTTCTATGAATTTGTTAGTTGGGAGGTAGCAAATCAAAGATATTACTTACTTGCATGGCTTGCAGTCTCGAACTGTACAAGTCTTCCTATCCTTGGTCTTGTGTGCATATGGCTTGCTGAAAAATGTGCTAACATCGCAGCTTTTTTCCTCACATCAAACAGCCGGGGTTGCGGATAGATCTTGTACATTGACATCAGATAAAAAACCTTTGGTGTCCATAGGTGTTGCATTGCGCGTACTCAGAGTCTCTTCTGTTGATCAGAAGCACTGACAAGTAGTTATATAGAACCAGACAATGTAAATACATACCTGCAGTATCAATTACAGATGGGCTGGAAGCATCTGTAAATGATGCCTCACTGTCAGCGCTTGCAATGTGGTGCAGCTGTTTGCCTGCAACGTTCGAACTGAGTGGTCCTGAGATGAGATGTACAAAATAACTTACTTGTATGAGGTCCATTTCCCATAGCACCCTCATCAGACACACTTTCATCTACCACATCCTTTGCTCCTCGTTTGCTGCTGGTTGGTACTGGTTTTGGGGCACTGATGGCAGGCACAGGAGGCTTCTTCCTATGGGCTGAGAGCTCCGGAGTCACATCGTTGTTGGTGTCGGTGAGTCGTGACGAAGGCATCACAGTTCATCATGGCCAAGACACAACATGTCCTGATGTGGACTCATCGTCAGATACGACAATGGGCATGATTATTGAATGTGACTAACTTACGGTATGGGTATGTACTTGCCTTTTTGAGAAAATTTAAAACTGTATAGTTTAGATATTTGTCATCGGCCAACGGCCGCAGACTTTTTACAAAGGGAAAAGGGAAAAGCCAGGGCTCGGGCCCAGTCAAACTACATGCCAGGCCCTAGGCCCTAGTAAGCCTGGCATGTGGGCCCGGCCTACATAGGGCCTGTCCTCAGGGCTCAAGGGCCTGAGGCCCAGCCCTGTGCATCACTATGCCCCACTACATATCTGCTCTTGTCTTCACACCACAATGTTAATGTCAATGTCGTCGATTATGGGTGTAGCTAGCTATGTAGTAGTTCCCACATGATAGCCACAGCCTTCAAGTTGGGACTTCTACGACGTGTCACACATGGCATTGGCCTTCTGATGGTTTCAAAGAGGTTCTATATATCACATGGAGTGTAATTGAGGTCGGAGGAATATCGGTGAGCTTGTGGATGTAGAAGTGTTCATCGAGGCGAACATGGGCTGCAAACTCTGGCTGTTAGTCTTGCAGCATGGTCGAGCACTCTCCATTTATGTAGAAATATCTATCATGATCAATAGCATTCTCTTTGCTATGTTCTTGCTGTGGTCTCATCCCACTGTAATAAAGCTATGAATGCATGTATATGTGCGTGCACCCACCATGGTCAAACGGACCTCGAGATTATGACAACTGAGAATGTCCTCCAGAACATGATCAGAATATGATGAGAACATAGTAAAAATGTGATCATTCTCTTTGCATTTTCATTTCTTTGTAACCTGATCAGAATGTCACAAACATTTGGTTCAAATCTTGAGGTTCTTGCCACATCCTCATTTCGTGTAATCTCTTTTTTTCCCCCAGCGCAGGTGGCGGTGTTGTGCCCGTTATGGGGGGTGGCTGAGTTGCCAAAACAGGTGATGAAGTAACCAGCACCCGCAGGTGTGCACCGGCGGTGCTTCCTATGGAAAGAATACAAGTAAAGGCCTATAGCACCGCTGGTGTGCACCAGTGGTGCTCCATACAAATGAGTTTAGGCTTTATTAAGTGTTACTAAGATTACTGTAGAGATACGCACTTAGGTTTGACCTGATTTGGGTGTGACCAAATGAACATTAGGTTCAAAGGTTCGCAGGGGGGGTGTGACCTGTGACATGCTGTGCTTAGGTTCGGTGACGACTCTTACACTTGAGGTAGACACATTGCCTTGTACACATGCAGCTGCCATCATGACCTGTGGCCGGAGATGCACCTTCGTCTCTAATTTTACTTCCATCTGGCAACAGAATGTCTTCTCTCTATGTTATTGTAAGGTCTTTTCAGTGTGGATCCTCCAATGTTTGGCGAGCCTGAGCTCAGTCCACGAGATGATGGGTCTAAGGAGGTTGAGGCTGAGGGTTGTGGCAAGCGCAGGCGTGTTGCGAACACTTAGTACAAAAAATTTTGGATGCATTAGATGGTTTTTTCGTATTTTTACTGCTTGTCACACTTTAGGTTTGACGGCCCCAAAATTGAAAATAGACTCAAAATCTCAAGCATGCCAAAAATGTGCGTGGAGAGCAGTGCAAAGAGAATGGGCGGGAAGACAGGGAGGGTAGTCGAAAATGCTAACGCTGACATGATGACGAGCGGTGTGGGGAACATACCCACTGTAGGCCCATATCCCGTGAATATTGAGGACTCTACAGGTGACTATCCATATATTCTGCCCTTCGTATGACACCCGTCCATCATCCATGTGTTCCATCCATCGCCTGTCCGCATCTTCCTGTGCCCGTCCACACCATCTGTATCTTCCCACGCACGTCCGCATCATCCATGTCTTCCCGCGCTTGTCCGCTTGTCCACATATCCACATGTCTGCACTTCCGCTTGCCCAATCCATCTGTCCATGTCCATCTATCCTCATTGGTAAGTTTTCCGATCACCTGTCACTATTTTCTTAAAGATCCCGTTGTATTACGTACCCTTTCTGCTACTTGGACCCGGATGCATGTAGAGTGCTCTAAACGCGGTACCTGTCCGCCAGGGCGCTCCAGATCGCTCTCCCTACATATAGACGTGAAAAACATGTAGAATAGGATCAATCCAGACCCGCACTTTATTTCCCACTTTGTTTTCCTCTTAGAAGGATCCACTTTTCTGCTATTCTGACAATGAACACTCTTTGACTTGATCTGAAATGCCCGCATCATCCATATCATCCATATCATCCATATCATCTGCATTGTCTGCATTGTCCGCATTGTCCGCATTGTCCGCATCTTCCCGCACCCGTCTGCATTGTCCGTGTCTTCCTGCGCCCATCCGCATCATCCGCATCTTCTCGCGCTCATCCGCACTTTCTCGCATCTACAAATCCTTCATCCTATCTACGATAGGATTGACTCAGGTCATTAGACAGAGTCTAGTTTGTGTTTCTCCTCGCATTTATCGAGGATCGCTGCCCAGTAGCAATCCCCTTGGGACGAGTACAAACCTCGCACCCTAGGAACTTATTGACTACCCTTAGCATCTATATTTTCCTCACCCCACAGTGGGTGAGAAGAGGTGCTATCTCCTATTTGCTCGGTCAGGCCAGGTAGAGGCCGAAATCGTTGAGATTGCTCGGCATGATCGACAAGCCAAGAGCGCCCAGAGTGCATGCCACAAAGGCAAAGGGAACTGCCCCTAAGGTAGGCCCACACGTGAAAGCTTAGTCATAAGTATCGACCAATTAGACTTGTGTAAAAAAGTATTAAACTCGACTAATTGGTCTCACTTAGCCTCTTGGGGGCGCAGGCAGTGAGGATTAGCCAGCAAGAGAGTCCTTCGTGCGAGGGCAGCGAAGGACTCTATGAAAATTTGACCAAAGTAAATAAATACAAATCAACCGCCAACAAGTGATTAGGAATGCGAGAAAATAGACTCAAAATCTCGAGTGTGCCGAAAATGTGCGTGGAGAGAGCTATAACGTGTTACTTTTGGGAGGGAGGGAGGGAAATAAATGACTGGGGAAGTAGTTGTAGTTGGTATGATAAGTAAAGAATGAAAATTGAGTGTTAAGGATGGGAAACACGCACATACAATGAGACAATCCAAAAGTTAAGAGATGGGTGCGAACGGATCACGGCCATTGTGTGTGGACCGACCATTGAAAATAAGGCTGTGAAGTAGAGTAGGGTTTTTCCAGATATACACCCAAAAGGCTTCCGAGGACCAGTGGCCAATGCCTTGGATATGGCTCGCTGGTACACCACCAGCTGTGAGTGAGGTAGCACCCCCAGCTCTCATTGAGTGCCATGCTATAGTAGCAGGGAAAAACCGACCCAATTTCCGAATGAACCAACTGTGAGTTGGAACCGAACCATCCAGATGAAGCCATAGTGTTGAATGGAAAGGAAAAAGTGAGTCCCATGACTTCAGGTACTCCAGGAAGACTTGGTGAGGGTCCAGTGAAGAGTCAACGTGTCGAATGACAATAGTTGCACCCTCAAACCAAACATCCGTTTTGTAAGAGGGCAGGACATATGAATGATACCGATCTTGCACCACCACCGATGTGCGCTGAGTCAGCTTTCAGTGGCATTGCAATTTTTTATTGTCGGGCCACACCAACTCTCCGAGACGAAGCAGAGCATAAAAGCCATCAAGGAGCTGAGCGAGGAATAACTTGTCATCATGAGCAAGTGGACGGGGCAGCTGATTATGAACCAGCTCTAAGTCTGCTCGTGTAAGCGGGAGTTTTTGTTTAACAGGTATGCCATAACGTTGTTTTCCACCCTTCAAGGTCCGTGAAATTAGTCACGAGCGACGAACAGACTGGATTGTCGGGTAGTACTCTTCAAGTTGGCTGCAAATTCCCATCAAGTAGTTATTGACGGAGTGTGGGCTGATATGGGCGGACATGTAGGAGACAAAGTACGAGAGTGTGTCCAGTGTAGGCTCAAGTGAAAAATGATGTAGATCACAAAAGGTGATGTAGGAATTGAGGGTGGAGGAGTATGTCTGATTGGTAGAGTGTTCAAGAGTCATCCCAAGATTGATTGAACGCTCGTGATTGAGCCGTTCAAGTGACCAAGCTTCCCTAATGGATTGCCTGGCTCCGTGAGAAAGTGACATCATTTTTTCTTTGCCCCCAGCGCATCCCGAGGGGGTTCAAAAGGGAAGATTCGAAGGTGAGGATTACACCTCAGGGCTTCCCGGGACCTGTTTCGAGAAAGATGATCTGCGATGACATTGTGCTCCCCCGAGATGTGAAAGACATGAAAGTTGATTGAAGCAGCTATGATGATGTCAATGGAGGGAAGCAGGAGAGAGTTGAATCCAGGGGATGCCTTCAACGAGTTGAACATTGCAACAGAATCCAAGCTGTCCATAAAAACAGCAAGTCTTCCTCCCGAACATAACCGGGAAGCTGCATCTTGAATGGCTGAACACACGCAGAGTGCCTCGAAGAAGTAGATGTCGTGTATCGGAGCTTGTGATGGAAGGGAGGACTGAAAGGCAAGGTTCAAGGAGGGATACCAGAATCCCATCCCAATCCCGGAGGCGTCGCAGAACACTTTGAGAGCCTCGTGTGAGATATGTGAGAAATCCCATGAGATAGATTTGAGGAGATAGACTCTGTCCGATTGCTGGAGATGGTTTGCAACCCAAAGCACCTCTTTCACCACATCTCGGTTCAACCATATGAGCCCGAGTGAGTTGACCTTCATGGATGGGCATCAAATACATTCCGGGGAGCAGATCCTGACCAAAATCGCGCGAATATCTTCCGACCGCTTCCTCCTTGACGATCTGGTCTCGGAGGAAGGAGAATTCTTCCGGAGATTTTGGAACCAGTGTATGAACTTCCAAAGTAGTCGGATAGGTTCTGTAATGCGTGTCCGCCCAGGGCCAGAAGCCTTCTCATAACCCTGTACAGACTGACTGATAGAAAAGCGGATTAGGATGACCTGAAGAAACAAGCATGGATTCGAAGACATCAACATGAATCAGGGTAGAGACTTGAAACAAATCAGAGTGAGTATTGATAGTATGCAGAGCTTGATGATTTTCATATTCCTTTTGAGGAGGACACGGCAAGGGCTGTGCAGTCTCGGTCCAAACCACAGTATGACTGAAAACAGGCGAGTTCTCTCCCCACACCATCCATCTCCTGAAGCGCTGCCCTTTGGCAATACACTCATTGAGTTCCCTTTGCCAATGGGCACTCCACTCGTTTGTGGGCCCCTTTACAATTTCCCCTGTCGCAGACGTGGTAGTAGAGACATTCTTTCACCTCCTTTTCACATTGCCCTCTGTTCCACTTATGGCAGGGTTCACCGAACCTAGAGCTTCCACTGGGCCATTTTGATCCCCCTTGAGACCTTCCGGCTTGCTTGGATGCACCAGATCCGGTCTTTGAGAGCTGGTTGATGGCAACCATCCCAAATGATGAGAGGTGGCTTGCATGGAGCCCCTCAAAACGTCCGAAGCTGTTGTATCGCAAGAATTTCTGCTGCTCAACGAGGAGGCGAATGGCTCGATCAAAGTCGAGGACTCGCTCGTGGGCAGAGTAATGGATGGTACTGAAAATGTCCGACATGAACTTGTGGAATTCCCTGAGCTCACGCTCCCTCCAGGGCATGATGAATATAAGTGCTTCGATCCAGAGCTTGGTAGCAATGCTCCAGTCTCCGAAGGTTTTGACCTTTTGAGTAGCTGCCAGTTGGGATAGTGTGAGTTCGAAGCCACTCCCAAGAACTTGGGATTGTTTGGCATCAATAGCAGTGGAGTAGTGACCTGAGAAGACTTTATTGAGGTCGAGTGCCCGTCCTTCAAGTAGCAAGAGCCATTGTGATGATGGCAAGCTTGGACATCCCGGGGTGGTAGTAACCTTGGTGCGATAGAACTTCGGGTCCTCCGACCATTCTTCATAACATTCGAGGGTGAACTTGAGACTCTTGTCTCGGGAACAATGTCAGAACTTGTCTGGATTGAGCCAGGGGTAGAAGTGAAGTTGGTTGCCAGACACTTTCCTTCTTTTGCCGCGCAACACGAACTCCTCTCCCGATTCGAGGTCAGAGTTCTCATCATCCTCTGTCTCTTTCCTGTGGGCAAAACCTCTTTGAACTCTCCTCTGAGAGCTCGACCCCTTTTCAGAGATTTTGTCACCGTATTCCGAATGTGTCTGTCTGGATTGTCGGGTGTTCTCCTGGATTTCATTACATCACGGAATCGGGCTGGCAATGGTTTTAATAGATAATTTTGGTAAAATCAAATCAAATATGCTCAGATTGTACACAAAGACAAAGTAATACAAGAAATTGCGAGAAAACTTCAATTCTGATGAAGACTTATATATCTCAAAACTGTGGTACTTGGTTGATAAACACTTGAAGAAAGTCTCGCATCTCTCCAACAGTGTGGTCCATCATTGTATGTGTTTGGCTTCCTGTTGGTTGTTTGCAATTGGATGCAGTCAGCTACAGCATCGTTGTAATATTTGTGCAGTACTGTCAATGCTCACAGTTGTGATGTGTCTATGGAGATACGTTGTCAAGAGTTACAATATCCTCGCAATAGTTATGTAGTGTGGTCTGGATCTCAATTATGATGTGTCCAGGGAAATAAACTGTCAGAAGTTGTAACACCCACGCACTATGTACAGTTGTGATCAACGCTGTTCTAGAGAGCCCTTCAATAGCTAAATTCATGACTGAGACCATGTACAGGATGCGATCGGCTATATATCTTCAAAAACAAGTATCTACATTGTCCATCCCTATCCAATTATCAGGAAAGACTCGATTTCTCATTACCTGATCAGCCCAGGACCTAAAGCAGTGATCGCCAATGGAATTGTAAGGCCTGTGCCAATAATAAGGGCCAACCCACATCCTATCCTCGCAGTAAAGGGTAAACCGTATTCAGCTGTGAAAATCCCTGTGAGAAATCCGAAAATGGTAAAGGCCAAACTGTTGCTGTGAGTAACACAAGCAATCGAGATCGAATGTTTGGTTACCTCGACAGATATAAGAGACTTGGTATGCTTGCAATAATCACAAAACTGGCCATCTTCCCTTGCAGGTAATACGCCTATCCAAGCACTAATGTCAAATTCAGACGGTAGAAATAGGAAGATGGTCGAACCACAAAATCAAGGGATCGCATTCGTTGACCAAATTGTTGTGCCATCGTGCATGCGATAATGCAGTAGACACTGAGAACAAAAGAGATGGAGCATAGCGTCTTTGTAGCAAGTGTTGAACCCAAACCTGGGATGGCAAGAATGCTGGCATTAACTGCCATGATGACACTTGCCTAGCAGCCTAAGCAGTAAGCGCCTTCATCTAGGTCAGTGACATAGCACTTACAACCGTAGTTTGAGATTTAGCTTGTGCACTGAAATCGTCTATGAATGCCTTCATGTCGACCCCATTGACAAGACCATCAATGTAGATTTTTTAGAGTCATCTGAGCACCATTATCGGGATCCAGAGCATGGCAATGGCAACGGCAGTGATGAAGAGAGATTTTTCCAGATCTCTGCGCCGCTCACCCAGTGAATGCATTCACATCAAGTGAGCTTTGGGTTGGCCATGGTGGTTCAGATATTCGTGATGTCCTGTTTTGCGCCTCAATCAACAACGTCTGATCTGAGAAAGGGACATCATACGGAGTATGTGGAATAATTTACCTGCCAGAATGTAATGATATAAGTTCAAAATTGCCTGTTTTTACAAGACTTACATACCGCAGATTGCGACGCCTTGCTCTTCCATGACTCCATGACTTCTTGCAAGTCCTTCTGTCCTTCGGCCATCAACTTGAAGACCCAAATTGAAATCAGGGTGTGTACCTGCAATAGCTAGCTCAGCAATCATTTCTTTCATTTGTTCCAAGGTCCAGAATATTGAGCCCACAATAGATTGTTCCAAGGCTAAGGCCTCTGTTCGTCAATTAGATTATTGTCATCTGGCGCTACAATATAAACAACTCACCTACACGATACCAATTCAATTGCAGTCGGAAAGTTTTCACCTCCGAACGATGAATTTCAATCCCATGCGGAAAATATTCAATGTGTTTCCTATTCCAACAGTGAGAAATGTTCTGGTTTGTTTCCATCAGAATGCTCACCAATATTGGGCCTCCAGTTCAAGTCCTATACAATAAACTTCAATCAATACACAAAAAACGTAACATACTTTTGTGGTTCCAGTGCCATACCGTCGTACATTCTTGAAACAGGAGGTAACCATCCACGGGTTTGATCCAGGTAATGACGTGATTCTCGGGTACCACGTAGTAATACAGGTAGATCTCCTTCCCTCTCGCTAAGATCGGCTTGACGACCAACAACCACAGTTTTCCATCTAGTCTGGATCTTGACACCTTGATCCAAGATTCAAGCCTCTGGAGCTGTTCATTGGAACAGTCCCTCACGTTCATCCTGGTGTATGTTTTCTTTATCACTAATAAGTGAGCATGAAATTTAAAATATAAGGCGGTACTCACACTTTTCGCATTGTAGTGGTATATAGCTCCTGATGGATGAATAAACTCTTCCCAATGCTCGCGCACTTCACGGCTGTCGATATCGCGGTTAAATCAACTTTATCACAAATAAAGGTAATGAACCGAGCAAAGTCGATCTGCATCTTCTGCACATTGTAATCGCGACCTAAAGATTCGCTGTTGACCACAGAGTTAGTACTCAATGTCAGTCACAGTAGCAAATGCACGCTCACAGTAGTGTTTTTTCGGTGTACCGCTGTAGCTGTGTCGGCCAGATAGGAACACTGCGACTGAGCAGCTCAATATCTCAGTCAATTCCCTCAGCTGGGATCTTGCATAACAGATTGAGTAAGTAGCTTCAATGGAACTCAAGATAAAATATACCATTGTGGCCATGATGATGGTTCGACTTGCCAACGTGCTGGCACGAGGTTGTTCACACGATGAGATGCACAGTATGTACGATGATAAAATTAGCAATCACTCTTGCCATAGGAGTCATGTGCACATGAATTGCTTCACTGAATTGATCGTTCCTTCGCATATGTTAGATTTGTATGTAGTCTTTATATGAAATATCAGCTGACTATCGCGTGGTAGTCATCATAATGTATTGCTGCTACTAGATGCATATGTATGTAATGGTATATGTTGCAGGATGATAGATGTTCAAACTGGGCGCCATGAACTTTGAAAGGAAGTAGCGGTGAGTTGAATAGTAATATGCTACAGCAGGTATTGATTCTAATGGTATTGTAGTACAAAGCCCTCAGGCCTCAGGCTTCACGTCGTCATGTAGGTTCTATAGCTAGAATTTGGGCATTCTTGAGTGGTTGTTCTAATAGAAATGATAACACACACCCCAAGCGTTGATTTCACTCTATTCACGATGCGGTTGAAGCCGTCCTTGATTGCTGCCAGATGGTGCAAGTGCGGCGCGACGACAGTCTGAGGTTGAAATTGATTTGGTTGCTGGATGAGGCGATAAGTCGCCGGCAGGAAAGTAAAAATTTAGACGGACTGACAGAGTCCATCCATATGTCAACTTGCGTCTGATAAAACATAGTACCGATACTTCCACTGATCACAAACAA
This sequence comes from Suillus ampliporus, assembly GCA_016584345.1. Lineage (NCBI taxonomy): Eukaryota > Fungi > Basidiomycota > Agaricomycetes > Boletales > Suillaceae > Suillus > Suillus ampliporus. Next base: position 94,225 of record JABCPV010000054.1, on the reverse strand, counting down.
TGCTCACTAGAATTTTTCTGTCTTTTACGGGTAACGGCCCCATGCACGCTGTGTGTACTGTACAAGACATCTAATTGTGTTTACGTTACCGCCAATAAAGTGACAGAAAGGGGCTCACCTTTCAGATCACCCAAAGTAGTTTGCGGGGAGCGTGAATTGATTGATAATCCTAAATTTAGATGTTGACAATCGAGATTCAGATTCAGCCAGCAACTAAACAATGATAAACATCAGTTGAGTTCTAAAGTTGGAATCCCGCCTAACGCATTCCGAAGCACTAGTCTGGCCGCTCCCAACTCAGCGTTTGATTCCACGTCTGCGTAGTCATTCTGGCCAAGCTGAGTACTGTTTTTGAGTCTTGGGTCTCATACCAAACTCTGCACTGCAAGGTCTGCAGCAGTACTTTATCATTAATAGTACATTATATCAACACACCTCATCCCCAATGATCATGTTGTTCCTGAGTCTCTCACTGGTAGTAAATCACTGTTTCGAATGAAAATACAAAGAATTCTGCGTTTGGAAGAGCGGTGAGATTGTGGACCATTTCGGTGATGAGCTCAAGATTTTCATATGTCACTGCTGTCTCATTTACGCGAGCTCTCGGTTTGAGGGTCTTTGGATCAATTGGGAAGACGTTCACTTCGCTGGATATGGATATGTATGAGCACCGAGATCAAGAATTATACGAAGGGACACTAACCGTAAGAAAGGCAGCTTGCTCACCGCCTCCTTGAACTTGGGAAAGCGGTCTGGGTTGGCAAACATCTTGGTTAGACTAGCCATGAAGATGTCATACATGAGATCCAGTCTGCGGCCCTGCATCTTCGGCGAGCGCCAGATATGAAATGTGTGGTATATCTAATTCGGTCATGCATTCAATGACTAGTATAAGCAAGAAGAAAGAACACGTACGATGGTTACTAGTGCCCCCACTACGCCTTTTGTAAGACCATTGCGGTCTCGTACTTCTTCAGGGAATAGATCTGCAATCCTCACATTCTCATTCTTGTTACGGGCTATGCCGATTATGGGCCGCAACAGCAATGCCCATAGCAATTCTGCAAACATATGGAGTTGTATCAGTTCTTCTATGCCTCGTTGTACCTGACTCACAGTAAGCCATCAAATCAGAGTATATCGGCCAGCTTCTCACAAGTTCCCGATTGTCCGAGTTGAGAAGCGCAAAAAAGTAATCCACTCTTGCACCCTTGGCTTGATTCTGACTTTCCGAAAATCCAGTTGGTGTATGAATGCATCCCCGGACGACTTTGTGCAGTTCCGAAGTTCTGTTCACAATGTGATTCGCGAACTGTTCATGACACTTGAGAGTGAGCAAAGGCAAAAGTGAAGCACGAGAAAGCATACAGTGAGGCGAAGGGTGTCCCATCCGATGGATGTCGATTCCATATTGGCCGTCACCACTGTCACTGATCATGCTGTCAGATAGTAGATTGCACAACCAAATGAAGGCGCTTACATGGTTGGTTGTGTAATTCATCCAGTGTTGTTCCGCTGAGAGCTATCACCATTAAAAAGCAGCTGGTAATGAGCCGTCTGTATTAGTGTCGAGGAAGATTCCAAGGGTTGTGCAATCCGACCCAAAGGCTTCCAAGGAAGAGACACTTCCTTAAAAATATTGGGTGGTTCCAAGGGGAGTTTCTTAGTGCATCAGTGATGGCTGCTCGGTAGTCGGGATGGAGCAGTGCATCTTCACCTTTCCAGGTGAGCCGCCCGTGGAGCACAATCATTGGAGTGATGGGGGTGCAGTCGGCGTGTCCGACAGACGTATCAGAAACCATTTGGTAATCGTCGAACATCGAATTGTCTGGGTACCCTTCAGACCCAGTGACAGTTGGGAAATCAAAATCAAAATTGCTGTGCCAACTTTTCCCGTTTGATGAAGGGTCAGGAGGAAAAAAAGCAGATGCATGCTCGCCATCAGCAGGAGGTTGAGAGGTTAAATGTTGATAAGGCACCACCTCGATTTCATATGGAACAGGTGCAGCCTCGACGGCAGCAAGAGGAGCAGGAGACGGAAATTGATATACAAGAGGTGTACTCTCGATGGCACTGCGAGGGGTACGAATCATGAAGTCATTCAAAGGCGCAACCCCACTGGCGGTGAGAGGGCTACAAGGTGAGAATCCATCTGGGAATGGTGCTACATAGAAGCGGATGGAAGAATCCAACATGCCAAGCTGTGGATGGGCAAAATCATTTCTCAGCAACATTGTGCACCGGAAGTAATGCTCACGGGCCACACAACACTAGTACACCCTAATACATTTGGGCAACAAAGTTCACTGTCAATCAACCGCAGAAAATCGCTATCGCCGGTCTATGTTCATTCTGTCAATGACAAAATTCCATTAAAATCAAGATCTCACCCTCTTCTTTTCATATACTTCGGAAAAAATTACTCTATTGTGGCTTGGAACAGCCAGTATGCCGACAATATCCAGAATATTGTGTTCTGAGTTCATCAATACATGCTCTGCACACTGCAAACCAACACAATGAGATAAGATAGATGATTCTGAACAAAACTCATGTAAAGGGGCGAGAGCTCCCGGTTGGCGCTTGCCAGATATCCTATTAGACGAAAGTGCTCCGTGAATCCGACGAATGGGTGCTGCAATCACAAGTTAGAGAAAAGCAATGATTGATAGCCGATGCCGAACCGGATCACTCTGAACGGCAAGTATCAGCAATTGATATGTATGGTGCAAGTTATTATACATAGTACATACCGGTAGCTGGAGAATCCTCAGGACTTTGTTCTTGTCTGGAAAGTACAGGTAAGTTGGAGAGGAATGGGCTATTTTCGGTCAACAATTAGTGAGTTAAAGATTGTTTCCACCCCATCTAAACTCACCTTGCATCATCTTATTTTGAGCAATAGAAGGGGAAAGTTAGAGGCAGAGAGAATGAAGAGAATGGTGAGACATTGAAGTTGATACTAAATAGCAAAGCGCTAATTTGCGATGGCCAGAATAGCGATGGCCAGAGATTGGCGAACATGATAACCGTAGATCAGGGATGCCCATAGATTAGCAATCGCGATGACCAGTGGCCACGGCCAGAACTGAAGACGCGCCAGATGGTGATGGCCAGCCGGAAATGACTGAATTGACTGACAGGAAAGGCCGCAATTGTAATTCCTTTTACACAAGGAATTAGTTAGAATTATCAATGAAATATGCCCATCAGGGACTGTGCAGTAATCGCCAACCAGTGATGATTACATGTGTCCAGTGCCAGCAGCTGGGACACTGGATCTAACACTAATTTTTGTAATCAAACACATGTCTCATAAACATGTCGTCTAGCGCTTCGATGAGGGACTCTGTGCTTCCATTGCGTTCCTGGTCGAAGAAATTCAGCTCCTCAACGCCAATGTGACTGTCCTCTTCATCCTCTTCATCTTCGTTGTCGGCAGGAGATTTCCAGTTGGTGGTTTCTTCCCTTTCCGAACTCTTGTCATTTGGCTGTCATGTTGTATGTGGAGTGGCATGAATTGCCTGTTGGGTCAAGGAAGAACATTCCATCCTCGCCTCATGAGAATACACGTGCCCTACTCCAAGGCCGTAATGGAAGCGCATGAGGGCATCGCGGTCCACAAAGCTTATTATATTTGTATTAGTAGATTAAAAAAATGAGCAGGGAAACTCACCTGTTGACATAGTACTCACCCCAATCTTGATGGTCCCCCGCAATAGGGGAAATTCTGCATTCACTGGGGTTGCGCTGACCCCAGGAGAAAGCGGGTATGATGTGACACGCCCTGAGCACCATTCCTGGGTCTACAAAGCCAAATGCGTCTGAATTCTCCAGTGGGATGAAGCGGACACGGCCTAAAGTGCGTGAGCTCCAAGTGTGACTCTGAATTGGTTCATACCACCGAACGAAAAGGAATTCGAACCGGCGGGATTCATACACATTCCCTGCACAAATAATGTTGACATGGTGTATTCAAAGGACTTTAGCATAACAATAGTTGCCATCGTCGGCATCATCATCGCGATCATCATGATGCTTGAGGAGCATGATGTTACAGTGAGGCGTCCTCAGATTTATAACATCTTGAGCCCTGCGAACATCATACGTCATATAATTAAATCTCGCAAGGTTGTGGTGGTAAATTCGATTCCACTTGAAGAGAATTGAATCGTGTTCTTGGGTGAGATTAGCTGATTGCTCCCCTGGCTCAAGACGATCCAAAAGGTGGTCTTTCAAGCGAGGTAGGAAGTCCTGAGTCAAATCTCAGAATGGCAACGATGGAGTAAAATGCATATTACCTGCATAACAGGATCTTTCGCGTGACTGCGGAGGTAGTGACTGATTTCATCGTAAACTTTCTTGCTTTCACCGATGTGATGGTGTACATGGGGATTGCTTATTGACTCATCCACCTCTACACGAGAGGTTTGCAGTTGGTGCCGTTGTTTGATGCGGCGCAAACGGGTTTGGCGACACTCAATTTGAGTTAGCTGGCACACAAAAGCCCTTCTATCAGTGCGATGGTATCTTCCCTTTGACGTATGATGCTCCAATTCTCCCTGGTGCAAATTGAATTAAGGTGGAGATGACAGCCGACTACAACTCACTGGTTCAGTGCTGTAGGAATCTGTTGTTCCAAAGCGATGTATGGAGGCCACGTAATCCCCAAGTGTGTGAAATTTGTAAGTTTCAAGGTTGAATGACTTCTTTCTCCGTGGCAGCTTTGGTGGAGGTACGTCCTGTTGCTGTTCCCGACTCGCATTTTGCTTGCCTTGAGCATTGGCACCAGTCCTAGGCTTTCGAGCCACGGTCCCTCAAACAATATCATTCGTCTTGCCTTTCTCTCCCCGTTTAGCTGCTTCCTTTACCTGACAGCGAGATCGCGTATCAACTTCGCAATTGAGCTCTTGGGTGTGGTAAGCAGTGCATACTTTAGTCTTGAACCAATGAAAATGTTCGCCGAGATCAGTGGTTTGTTGATCAAGTATCTGTAATGTTAGGTCAGAATACATATGGAGGTTTGCAAGTCCATGCCAGTGTGCCATTGTGAACAACAGATCCAAAACAATTTTGTTGTGCTCATCGGGGAGAAGGCCGTCAAAGACTGGGATGGAACACTTAGACAGAGTTAGTCCATGAAGCCCTACATGATTCTTCTGAAGACACACTTGAAGAAGATCTTCAAAATTGCGTGCAGTCGTGTTTGACATTTCAGAGGTATTGACGGAAAAACGCCTAATGGTTGCTCGTCCAAATGGGGGGACCTGCCTGTACCTGTCAAAGTTAACTGGTTGTTAGTCTGCCAAGTCGTTGTCATCATGAATACTTGACAGACCTCCTGTCAAGCTCATGAATTAGGTCCTTGTTCAGGGAACAAAGAATTCTCAACAAGTGAACTAAAAGCATGCACCAGACCCCAAGCTCGACCTTGTGCAGAAGGTCAACAACAAGTGCAATGAACACGTTGAACCCTAAGGGACTGAGGCAGTTGGAAAACGTGTTCTAATCAAGAGTTGGTAAAGCGAGAAAATAAGCTAATGATCATACTCACAGAGGTCGGTACCCGAGAATCAGGCTTGAGATGTGACTCGACTGATGTACTGTCAACACCATAATTCTTTTCATAGATCAAGCCGCATGCTGTCGAAACAAGCTGATTCCTCGAGGTATCGGACTGCGCAAGAGTCGCACGCTGTTGCCTATCGCGACTCATTCCTAGATTGTGAAGTCGTCCCATCGGCACTAGACATCGCGGGCAAGGACAAACCTCCCAGCTGCCGAATGGTTGTGACGAGAACTCTGGCTTTTGTTAGTTGCGATATCTCCCAGATAATGATTAACAACTTACTTCTCAGGATAGTCAGCGGAATAGGTAAAAATTCGCGGATAAAATCTCCGTTTGACGCCATCACAACAGTTGACCACGATCCTGTGTTTATATGCCTCTAAAAATTCGGGATCAAGTAAAACCCTCCACTGAGTTTGGAATAATTCACGGTGACAATGAGTTACACATTTGCGACCAACTCCCTTGCCTTGGGTGTGAGTACCTGCGAAATCTTTGAATGAGTCTGGAAGCTGCCAGACGTCAACTGTGGTGTAGAGGATGATTGAATAGCTATCATACCTTTTGAAAGTACGTGACATGATTTGCTAAATTGCAAGATGGTTGACACTGGCGGTACTTCGATTCATTCCCAAAATACATGTATACCGGCCATAGCTTCGTGTGACCAAATGTCGTAAGGTGTGTAGCGTCCGACCAGAACATAAGTGCGACGACAACACGGGGTAGATTGCATCCCGGCTCTCCAGGAGACTGCTGAATTTCGCGGTGTGCATCCATGAAGGCCGGTGATGTATATAATTCTCCCTGAATATTGACTTCATGTTGAAGATGGGGGGCGCTCCATCGCAGCTGGTAAGGCTCGTAATGGAAGAACTCATCGTCCTGAGCATTTGAGAGCTTCTCGCGAATAATGGAAACCAGAGGTCGATGATAAAGATCTGCGGCAACATAAGGTTGAGTGCCCAGCTGAGCTGTAATTCGAGAAAATGGAACTTCAATTGTCACTTCCATTTTACACCAACCTGCGTCTTCATCTTCCCATTCCTCTCCTTCCTCATCATCAGCACTCGCACCTAATTGCGAGTTGACCTTATCCCAGTGCGTATCTCGCACATTGTCAGGATCAAAATCCGGACGTCTGACTATGTCAATCAGTTCCTTGAAGCTCTGATGGGACTTTTGTATGCTGCCATTCCAGTACCAATGGCTGAGCTCAAATGAGGATTTGTTGGGGTATGGATAAAACGAGATATCACGAGGCTCAGGGGGGACAAGCAGTTCTGCTGGAGTGCTAGCCGGAATAAAACTGATGTCTCTCAGAGTCGCAACCTCTTCTGGGTCATGAGATGGGGGAGTCGATGAGAAGAATTGGCATACAAGGCCAAAAATATTCCTCGCTGTGCGGAAAGGAGGAGCTGGCAGCAATGTATAAGCCCCGGTAGATGCATCAATAGAATTCTCAGGTAGGTTTGACTCCGGTTGTTGGTCAGGAAGTCTGAAAGGAACGCTCAGGAGGAGGCTGCAGAAGCACGTCATCATACTGCCTATAACACAGTGGCATAGGAACACCAGTATGTCGGCTCCTCCGCTGCGCTAGCAACAATCCCTCGTCTATTTGCATAGATGGATCAGCAGAAGTAGGTGCACTGTGCGATGAAGAATCACACAACACTTCCTGGTCGGGGTGCGTTGCCGATGGAGTTGAGGGAGTAATAGAAGTCTCTAATGTCAATGTCTCATTGGCCTGGTCATAGGACGACGACAGGTACTCACGGACAGTCTAATCTTGAAGTGTATCTGCCACCATTATCCACCCGGAACCGTTTTACAGAGCCAAGGAGTTCTTTTGCTTTAGACAAAGCAGAGAACAGCCTTTTCTTGCCTTTCAAGCACGAGTGCTGATGCTTGGTGTAGGCGCTCTCATGTGTGAATTCCCGAGTACAAGTACATCGGAAAGGGGTCGGACCTGAAGATGAATCCATGAGAAGCTGAAAGGATAGGAATACTGATGAGATGATGATTGTCCCCAGCACTGCTAGTAGAATATCAATGTAAGAACTCGGCAATACTGGCAATGCAACGGACCATTAAGTTGGCGCCGGCATTGGCCAATGGGGTCAACCAATGTCAGCATCAAGTTCCCACAGGCCAAAAACCTCTGGCGGTAGATTATGCTGGGCCCTTGGCGCAAATTATGACGGCAGGAAAAGCTGCGCCAGCCACCATGATTTAAGTGAAAGCCGCTGTTTCGTTAAAGCAGCAGAGGATACAAGTCCTTCTGTACCATTCCGCACAATGGAACCACCATCTTCACCTTCCTCTATCATCACCGCCCCACCTGCCTGTCATGAAACGGCTTGAAAGCTAGGGAAACTGATTGTGGAAGCTAAGACTTGCCGCTTCGCCCTGCTGCACTATGACAGTACCTTGGAATTGATGGTTGAATGGTGTTGGTAAGATGTTACTTAAATCCTGTCCGAATCCTAAGCAATGACACTTCAACAAACAAAAAAATGTAGGCCTGCTGATCATGAGGGAAGGAAGGTTCTGCCATCCAGCCTAGAGAAGTACCGTGAAGAATACGATTTTCAATATCCGTGTTGCGTATGCGCCAATGGCGGTGGGAGAGGGGCGTATGTAGAGGTGGCAGTGTACCCTTGGCAGAATAAGACCACGAACATCACTTTTTGGACAGCGAGATGTGCCTCTGATCGATGTGGATACCAAGGTCAGTGTTATTCAGCGTTCCTCATGCTCAAGGAATCTCACACTGATCATCGCCTAGTGAAGATAGACATGTACTACCAGCTGGTGCCTTTAGCCACCTTCCAGTACCTGCAACAAGGTATGAACTTCTTGCTGCAAAAATATAATTTCATTGATAAGTGATGAAGAACAGTGAGTCCCTCCTGTTCAACTAGAGTGGACCTTCAGAGAGCAGACAGAGTTGTTGAACGCACTCGACTCGTCCACTGGCGACTGGATTGGCACAAGGGAGTTTCATGTTCTATTTAAACGCTGCAAAAAATGCATGCGAGTCGGAGCAAGGCCGGTGATGAACTGCCATATTTGTTCTGGAGGTGTGCAAAAGCGACAAAGACAATCACTATAGTTATATGGGCTAAAGCGGACAAAGATCAGAACTAGTTTTAAACATGCATTGGACGACTCACTTTCTTTGTTATCTCCTAGGGTAGCATACGCGTAGAGAATGTTCCCTGAGATACTGAATCAGTGTGACAGTGGTCTGCAATTACCGGGATTGAAGTTATTGCCAACTAACGACCTATTCTTCATGAATCGTGATCTCTGCCTGATGCCCGTAAACACGGAAGTTTGTTCGGAATTGTCTCTCCTGTGAAAAACGTTAGTCTTCACCTATGCACAATAATTGCCATGCTGACTGGTGGATTTGACATTCAAAGGAAAACATTGTTGTGAGGGCACGGGGGTGTTTCTGAAGAAATAAAAGTTCAGATCCCCTAGATTCAAGCGATTTCTAGAAACTTACAGCATCATCAGTTAGCTAAATAACGAGAAGTAACACATCAGTACGATCTGAAATCAGTATAGGATCAATGCTAATCCAGGCCCCTTCCCTTGAGGTGCTGTCATTCCAGTTTCGTCTGTGCTAAAGGATGCCGTTCATTGACACAATCTTATGGTGGTTAGGTTGAACTGAGCGTAGCTCAGGATGGGATGCAAGTAGCTGGAGCCACTGGGTGGGCAGGATAACTGATTGCGAATTCGATCATGTTAGACTTGAAACGGAGAAAAGGTGTAGCACTCGCTATGGCTTTAATCATAAATTTAATTGCGCTATGATGTGTGCGTGTACATGACAGCGATAAAAGCTAATATGTTGTCCGTTAAACAGAGTATTGAGCAAGAATGTGTTCGAGTTCGTCGTCGAAGGCAATATGGAAGGACTCAGAAGGGCGTTGCTTTCATGGCATTGTGCCGTAGTATGTAAGCAGGAACTTAGTTATGCAAAGCTTCATTCTGCTTAGTAATGCTCATTCGCCTTCGCTCTTACCAATATTAATGTCAAAAGGAACCTCCTGCATAGCCTCTAGTTGAACTGTTTTTCATGTAATTTCTCCACTAGTATCCGTATCACAGTTATCCTCAGGACTCCCAATTCCCTTTCTTCCTGGTAGATATCTCGGTTCTGTTCACTGAGTTCTCAATCCTCTATTCAAACGCAATTCACACGTCTTTCTACCAGAATACTTGCACAGTGCAGTCAGTGATGGTGTTCGGAGGATGCTTTGATCTAGGTACTAGTTTTATTTCTCTTATGTCAAAGTTGCGCGTTAAATTGAGACCTGTGACATATAAGGCACACGTCTGAGTGTCGTACGGAGGGTGTCAAGTGCACCCTCATGTCCATAATCTATGGTTCCATATGAGTGAGTCTCCATTAGTTGGCAGTACTCATTGCAGTGATATCGGGGGTGAGTTCTATTTTTCGCATGCTTCTCTGACAAGGTATATATGCTACCTCATGCAATCTAAACCTGATCTAACGGCAGAATTATGCGCTCTAAGCCCACCAGGACCAGACATCGACACGAAAGCCTGATGTCTATATGGAACACCTCCCTGGACAATAAAGACCTTGGAAAGCACGCGGTGTCATGCATGGTATGCAACTCATACCATGACATGTGTATATAAGGAGTGATAAGGAAGGTATAATAAACTATACTGTACCTTATTACCAAGAGACTCTACCATTTCTCCTTGATTCATTATCTTGAACTCTTTTCTTTTTTGTCTCAGACTCAATTTTCGATGTATCTCTATTTTTCTGTTATGTTACATTCTCTTTGTTTCTGTTATTTCCTAGGACATTCTCTCTGTTTCTATTTTCTAGGACTTATTCAGCATCAGACTTTCTCACTAGCTGTCAGAACATGTTTGTAAGCATGTGCATGTCATGTGACTGGGAAATAACCTGATTTGTAAGGATTCAGCTTGACTCATCATGTTTTGTCGATGATTTGTCATGCTTTGTAAGACTTGCAACTGTATTTATAATCTACTTAGTAACAAGGATGACTCAGCTCACCAAAAGGCCTGGTTTGAAATTACATTCTTACCAATCCATGTGATGACTGATGCCTTTGATTCATCATGCTTTGTAAAACTACACTGTACTTGTAAACTACTTAGTAAAACAAGCTGACTCACCACACCAAATGGACTGCTTTGTAAGAGTATTCTTACCAATCCATGTGATGAACCATGCTTAGTAATCTGGCCTCCCAAAAGGTATAAAAGGAACCCATTTTACACCCATGAAATATAACTTCCCACTTTACACCTATCACACTAAACGAGAGTGAGACCTGGTGAGACATAGATAAAGTGCAGGCCTACGAGTTGCCTTGAAGTAAGACTAAGCTACATCTATTTTCGAGTTATATAGTACCTATCAGAGGTTGACTATATAACAACTGTTTACTGTCATCAGAACTAAGCTTTACTTGTATTAAGACCCTCTCTCTTATCAGAAGAGAGACACGAGTCAGGAGAATACGACAAAGTTGAAACAGACTTTCATAGGTTGAGACACGACCTACTAGGTTGAGACATACCTAACAGATACTTCATCACTAAGAATTCACAAACCCAGTCAGTATAGTTTCTTTTAAACAAATAGGTAATCTGATTACTCTTTGACCACCCACGAACACCACGTTATCAACCGAGAAGTAGAAAATCTGTTGACCGTGAACTTGAGGAGCTGGCAACTATTGTCTTATCGAAGTGTAGTTGTGTTGTCACTGCATTTTACACGTCCTTTATATAAGACCCTCAAGTAAGAAGACAGCGGCACAGGCTCGCCGATGCAAGGGAACTGTCCAAGGCGCAACTCCTTCGGATAGATGTGCTAGCTTCGCTCAAGTTCAAGAGAAGGGCAACAGGATTTTCACCGTCTTCTTCCCATACAATGAAGGACTATCCTTACCAAGCTCAGCGGTTAGAGCCTTACATATCCGCCAACATTGCAGCTGCGGCCTCAGGCTCTTCGCAGACATAAGCAGAACAACATGTGCCTGGCTCTACACATAAGGAATACAAAATTCAGGTGAGTAGAACTAAATCTTCCAGGCAGTGCATGGCTCTAACCGTTTCTCTCAAAGCCCCTGGACTGTCACGGTGACCTAGTTGCTTTCGTATGGTCCGCTACATGGTTTAGGTAAGTCTACAACACTTTTGGGGCTTCGAGGCTCTGCAAGGCTTGTAAATTTTATCCTCCTTCATAGGGCCCCCTATGCTGGGACCCCCTATGCTAGGAACTCATGCACCAAATCACATTTTGATGGCCAGTCAACTCTCAAGCATCATCTCTTTACTAGGAAACTCATGTGTCATACGACCTTTTGATGGCCACTCATCCGATTCTGGTTCTTATAACAGGAAAGTCTTGTGTATAGAAGCTATAGATCACGTTTTGATGGCCATTGAAGTCTCTCACTGGTTTAGTCGCCGCTACAAATAGACACCATCTCCACACGTAATAATATATTGTGAACACAAAAATACAGTCGTTCGCATATCCCTGATGTCAATCTGTGTTTCACCTTCACAGCTGTTCGACGATTCAGCTTCTCATATAAACATTATCCGAATCTCGAACTCACTTGGCATTGAATTACTTGATGCCTACATAGGACTTGTAGCCATTGACAAGGCCCGTATACATGAGTTCACGTCTGTTTGCACATCCTAAAGTCTTTCAATACAGCTTCAGACAGAATTAAAGGTTCTATCGATTTTGCTCAAAGATCGAGTCTATCCTGGGGATCTATGGGAAGTCGTCGGGGAGCGCATCATAGAAGCACAACAGGAGTCAATATTGCAACAACACCAGATGATTTGCATTAATAGTGGATTCACAAACAAGAGACACCTTTATGTAGAGCATCTTCTCATGGAGGAGACGAGGAGACGAGGACAGATGGAGGTGTCCTTGTATAGCCAGGCCCTTGAACACCTGCAACAGCACTGGATGCATGAGCTTCTTCAACCTTATGCATGAATTAGTAGTCTCAACACTATTGCTATAAAGCAGTCCATCATTCTGCGTGTCCGGTCAAGCGGGACGTCAGATCTTCAGCAGCCTCAAGTCATCCTGTAGACCGCAGAGCCTTGAGCTGTTCAACAGCTATGCACGAGAAATGGGAAGCATGGTTAAAGAGATGACACGTCTACCCCCCCCCCAGGATGCCCAACCTTTGATGGTAAATTACTCTTTTATGAACCAAATTGCCTCTTCAATACCTGAACTCACTACTATGCACGAAGCCAAATGCACATCCGTCATTTTGAATGTCAGTGGCCTTATGAATATTCTGACCTGCTCTCACACTCTCTCTGAAGTACATCGGACCCTCATTACCCCAGTTGAACTCATGGGTCACCATTGACATTCAAGAAGTGTTCTACAATGCATTTTGCACAGAACAAGCTTGTCAGGCAGGACTGGTGGCACTTTCTCATCCTGTTGATATCTATCAATGCAACATTGGGTTAGAGGTGCTCATCTTGCAGGCCAAGATGCGCCGCGCCAAAGCTGAGATAGAGCTTTATACAGTGGCCATTCAAAATGCCCACAAATCCGACTTCTCTAACAACACTAGTGAGCCCCTTGGTCATGTTTTCTTCACTTGCTGATGCCTCCACAGGTGCCTCATCTTCCGCTAGTGATTTTATTCCTCCGCCTCGACCAGATGAAATGTGTTTTTACGACGAGGACCGTGATGATGTGACAGACAACTTTGACAACTTTCAATTTTGAGCAATGACGTGTCAGTATGGTTGTTGCTATTCACAGTAATTTCATTCTGCATCTATCTATTAAATTATCATATGAACCATTGTGATATGTACTATGTACTACAATTGAACAAGGCCTCTAGTCAGAAACGGTGAGTGATATACTTCACGAGTGCGGTTTTCCCGCTGCTACCTGTCCCAGATCTGGGCCAGAGCGTTAATTTGGTCATGTGAAAGCAATTTGTCATACCCTGGCGACTAGATTCTTTGTGTTTGTTATTTGCACATCTCATCGTGAATCTACTACTCTTATTTCTCTTGAGTAGTTTCCTGAGTTGGTTCCACTGGTGACCGGGGCTGGTATGTCATCACCTTCATTTGGATGTCATGCCCGAACCTAACACATTTTATCTGTCAGCTGGTATCCAGATCTTTCATCAAGCAGTATCAGATGTAGCCATCACGATGATCATGGTACTCCCTCAGCGAGCGCTCCTATCAATTGAAGGATATCCCCAAAAATGACAAGACTTCTTGGATTACCTTGGTGATGTCTCTGCTTTTCTGGTAGGGCATGACGTCCGTGTTTGGATACTGAGGGAGAGTTCGATGAATCTATCAGACGAGGAGTACACATGCATCACATACGACTACACCATAGTACATGTTGTGGACTCCCTGCAAGAAGCAAGGATGAAGGAGAGCCATTCAGATTCGTCCCGTTTCAGGAGAGGCTGCAGATCCATCTGGCAACATCAACTTCAGGTATGTGCCTGTTCCTTGATATGCCAATACTCACAAGTATAGGCATGCTCACACCGCATTTACTAGGGCATGACTGGAAATATTCTTTGATCTCTCCATCCTCAAACAACAAAACATGTGTCATGCGACCTGTTTACTTTTTCTCCTCCGAAGATCACCCATCCGATCGAGAGAATATTTGTTTATCCGCAGCAAGAGCCATGGATCGCCTCATGATCCCCACTGTAAAGACCATCCTACCTTCTATGTATACAAGGAACTTGCACATATCTCAAAGGGTGGGACTCGGTATCATTTACAAAGGCGATTCATTGATCACATTGAACTTAGTAGATACCTCTTTCCATGATGCTGTCGGAAAAGTAATCGGTGGACAAGCAGGGATTGACCAGGGCCATCAACTGGGTAATTAGTTGCGGTGGTATGTCTTCTTCCGCAACCTGCTAGCTATTTGGCTGATGTAGGATTATCCTCAGGATGAAAATGTTCTTTGTTGCGAGCGCATTCTTAATGCCAACGATTGATCTGATCGGCTGAGACGGTGCACGACCTCTTTGTATCTAATCCCTGTGCTAGTTGGCGACGAGGCTGAATATCGATGCAAACTGTACAGGTCTGTCTAAAAAGTTTGAATTCCTCACATCGACTAATCATGTCCCTTTTCTCTGGGCCTCGCACTCTTCTATTGACTCAACTTCACCTCCGTCTTCGCCTGAGCAAGGCAGTCAGCTTGTTCCTTGATGGAGAACATGTTAGACATACTTTGAACGGGAGAAGGAGTGTCCCATGGGATCTGATGCGGAGAGCAAGTATTGATTTCCTGTGGTGCGTATCTTTCCAGCACCTTTGTCCGATAAACTTCTTCTAACCAACGAAGCCTGTACGTTTGGTACATTTCCCCCAACCTTGCGCATCCTATTTGTGCAAGTTGCAATTGTTCTTTAAGGCTGGCTATGGACTCCACCTTCTCTGTTTCATCTACTAGCAGAAGGGGAGCCTTGTTGTGCCCTGCTAAGGGATCATTATCACCCACATCCACCTCACTATTTTATGATGAGCTTTTGGAATGAACAACGAGTCCGTTGACG
Organism: Suillus ampliporus; assembly: GCA_016584345.1. NCBI lineage: Eukaryota > Fungi > Basidiomycota > Agaricomycetes > Boletales > Suillaceae > Suillus > Suillus ampliporus. The sequence continues at coordinate 79,012 of JABCPV010000054.1, read as the reverse complement.
AACTTTAGGACATCATGACTTGTGTGTTCCTCGCTGCTCTGATTCGGATTGCACGATAACTCTATTCTAAGGACAGGTGTTCAAGTCAGCACCACAAGGTAAGTCACCAGCTTTTAGATTTACCGTAAATTCAAGTTAATGCTACTAGGATGTCCTTGCATTTTGAATGTCTGACGCACCAACTGTGACATATGGGCGGACTTATTCTGTAGCGGGTGTTTTGTCCTGCCAGTGAATACTCCATCTTTACATATATTGTAATTCAAATAGACGGAGCGCATTCATCCAGACCGCCACCAGCGGATACCCTGGCCTATTCTTGGCTGCCATGTGCCAAGAGACTTGGCCGCCATTCAACCACAGCCACTCCGCCAACAACTTCTCCTTTTATATCACATGGGCATGATAAAAGCTTCATTCTGTCTGCAAAGTTTGGACTACGCTTTCCTTCTCTTCAGCCCTCATGACTACCGAGGACACCACTTCCGGAATTCCAAGCAAACACGGCTTGTCTGCCCTCCAAATGGCCCCCCGAAAAAAAGTGTGAGCTGCTCCATGTTGTCGCAGCCTTTTGTCGACTCATCTTGTCACTTAGCTCCTTATCGGATCCGCTAGTATCCCATGGACAACATTTTGGTCAAACAGTGTTTGCACTATGCAACTGCCCTTCCTTACTCACCAATGGTATCTTAAGACTAGAACAAATGGAAAACACTCCACTAGAGGACTTCTCCACTGAGTAAAAAATCATCTTTCTTCTTGCTTGCTAATTGACACGTTTGGCAGAGAGCGGCGAGAACATAGTGTCTTCGAGCAACTCTTAGACTCTTGTCCCGGCCTTTTGGAACGATTGACAAATGGGTCTGAGGAGGAAATTCTTCATGTCGGAGAGCTAGTACATCATTCCCTCTACGATCAGAGTTCTTGCTAATGCTTTTTAGATAGGTAAGGGAGCCGCAGGCGCAAGAGGCGACAACACGAAAACGTTGAAGTCAGCAATATTAGATTGTATTTCTCCGAAAGGAGAAGCGATCCAACCTCCTCTGCACAGAAACTCAAAGATTGACCGCGGATTTAATCACGAACTTACAGGCTCCCTGCTTTGTCCCGCTGGATTAGACTGGAATGATCCACAGTAAGATTTGGTTTGCTGACATCTGTAGTCCTGACAAGTTATTTTCTCATTTCTTTTTATACAGGACCAAACAAAACCTCCAAAGCGGTGAACTGTTGGTCTGCGGAGATCAATGGCCTGTTTTTTTGTATGCACATTATATTTACGATGCTGAAGATCCGTGGTGTGGTCTCCTTCGGAGTCGCTTGCTTGTATGTGTATGTCTTATGTTCCTTTTTACTTAATTCATTAATCACATTGCATTACCCCAGGCTTATAAGCACATCTTTACGTCTCCAAGTTCAGTCGACAGGGAACCGAAAGCTACGCAATCCGGAAATGCTCGTCTTCATGGCATGAACTCTGCCACCATCGCATCCATTGCTTATGTTGCAACCCAGGTTCATCTAGCACCATGCTTTTTTGTATGTAGATGATTTTGATGTTGATCATAGGTCCAATTCACTCTAATGTCATCTTCGGTGTTCTCAAGGACCGACACGACTACAGACTCGGAAACATTTTATCATAGCCTCCTCGACCTCTTAGAAGACCCCGATGAGTCAAAAGAAGTCGACGAACTTTTGATATGGTGGAATTGGTATGGTCCTCATTCTTCATCATGTCGCCGAGGCTCACACATTGTCACGTACCCAGTCAAGTCTTTCCCACTTCTTCCGCTGCCAAGCGCAACATCACCACCAACAGTGCGTTATCGAAGATCCAACAAAAATGTCTTGCATTGAAACAGACTTCGAATCTGAGCATGCTTTCTACGTAGCCTTTGTTTGAGTATACCCTCTGTAATAGATACAATTACATACTACTTAATATCAGTTTGGTTTTTCTCAACTCGCAGCGCTGAAGTGACAGGCCTTGACATTCTGATGTAAAACATATTTGATTGCCATAGTATTGCAATATGCTACCCTATACCGTATATTGGTCTATGCAAGCAGATCATATGAGGCACGACCTGTAGTCAACATTCCGCCCCACAATTACATGATTAAACTAAGAAGGTAGTGGAAGGCACCACATTGTTGTCTTTCCGCAACCTTGGACTCGATGTAGCCTGTTCCAAAACGCAGTCTGGCATTCAGAAACTTTGGCGGACTCCAGCATCTTGGGAGAGTCTGTAGAGGATAAAACCACTTGCTAACTATGCACGCGGTGACCATATGTTGTCGAGGTTGGGCAGGATGGTAGTGTATTAACACTTGTCGCTCGTATTGCATACCTAGCGGACTCGGGAAACACAAGCTAGCCTCACAACTGCATAACTAATGTCAGCATCAATTAAGTTCTTGTAGACTTGGGAAATGCAGCCTCGCCACATAGCCACATACCTAATGTCAGAGTCAATGAAGTTCTTGTAGACTCAAGCAACACAGACCAGCATCATAACCGCATACCTAATATCAGCATCAATGGAGTTCTTATAGACTTGGGCAACACAGGCTAGTGTTGTAACTGCATATCTACTGTCAGCGTCAATAGAGCGCTCGTCGAAGCTGCAATGGCAAGCTTGGCTTGCGTGACTTAACCACACCGACACAACTCGATACAGCACTGTGAACACTTGACACCCTTGGGCTGTAGGTGGTGTTGATCCAACACAGTCCGGCCATATAAATCTTTGTTAAATGCTGGAATTTGTTCAGACATTGCGAAGGGGGTAAAAACAGTCAAAGGTTATATATGATTATCACAGTAGGGCAGAATTGTAGTGTTTTGACATTGGCCATCAACTGGGCGACATTGGTCACACTTGACAAATAAATCATCCTTTCCCATGGCTGGCAGGTGTTGCAATACTACACCATCTTGGTGATGGCTGGCAACTAGAGGCAACTAGACTGTCACGGTTGTGCATTTGGCGGGTTCTGTCCAAGTAAGTCCGGGTATATAAAGCTTTCTCATGCAGGATACAATTATGATAGATATTATGCAGATTTTAGAGCAGATAAAGCTGTCTAAGAATTTATCATTTTTGGGTCAATTACCTGATGTATTCTCTCAGGCATCATCGAGGAGTTCAAGATAGTGAGTGAATCCAGATTTAAAGGTAGGCCTATCTTCATCCCTGGAGGCAAGTGCAAGTTCTCGATAAATGGCAAGAATTGCCTCGCCTTTGGAAATTCATTGCTTTCAGTAATTAATGATGGATTTGATACATCGTTCGACGACCTCTGAGTTGAAGAATTGAGATGAGATGGAATGGTCCTCACTTCCCGGAGTAGAGGGTCGAGTTTGCGAGGAATGATCAACATTATCAGTCATTGGTGAGAAAGTGATTTCGATGATTTAAGAATAGTAGTCGAAAATGCTAACGCTGACACGACGACGAGCGAATGAGAAGAGTCGCTACTAAGATCTAGCACAAGCGGCGTACCTGACACAACGACGAGCGGGTGAGAAGAGGTGCTATCTCCTATTTGCTCGGTCATGCCAGGTAGAGGCCGAAATCGTTGAGATCGCTCGGCATGATCGACAAGCCGAGAGCGCCCAGAGCGCGTGCCGCAAAGGCAAAGGGAACTGGCCCTAAGGTAGGCCCGCACGTGAAAGCTTAGTCGTAAGTATCGACGGTCCAATTAGACTTGTGTAAAAAAGTATTAAACTCGACAAAATTGGTGTGACTGTCACGCAAAACAGGTTCGATTCGCCAGGCGTGTGACGGTGTGACGAACCTAGGTGCGTATCTCTACAGTACCATAGGGCCAGTTGACTAACTAGGTAATGTGCATAGGTGCCTTTCAGCAAAAATGATCTCCGTCGCTCTCGAAGTTCGAACAGTCTCGAACCCCCAACCGTGGCCCATCCTCTCCGTCACGGAGACTCCGTGCACGTTTCCCTCCCTCCCCATGCGTGAGTAACACCAGTCCTCTTCTTGATCTCCGCCCCCGATAGGGTACAGATCCCACATGCACACCAACATCAATTTACACGCCATCATCCCCATCGCTGGTGATGTCTAGATCATTCACAATGAGGGAGAATTTGTAGAAAAGTATGCCTGCCCTTACCCTCTTGTGACCTCTCACAACCCACCCAAAATTTTATGCCCCCTCTTGTGGCCTCCTGTATCCTCTTGTGGCCTCCAACTAACCCTTTCAGTCCTTCCCAAGAAAACGTGCCAGCTCTTGATCGACGAAACGCGCAAATAATGAATGTGCAGATAGAACGCCATACATGCCCTCGTGCTAGTAAGGACTGGATGATGTATCGCTACATAGAAGTTCTGTTTAAACTTTCAGGCCGCCAGCACTTTTTCCGATGATTGGTTCATAGTGCAACGCCGGTCCGTAGTCCATCATAGATGCAGGCCTTATAGGACTCGTTGTGATGAAGGCTCACGGCGTGTGGCCTACGTGGCAGTCTCCTGGCCTTATAATGTTTATCTGCACGAGACGCGCTGGTCTGTTCGTCCGCTATCATGGTCCTGTTTATTGACCAGGCTGATATCAGTATCGGGTTCACATTCCAGCGCGCCGATGTAAGTGATGATCTGAATCGATGGTATGATGATTCAACAAACTGATTGTTCATAGTTTGTAGTATACTTTCTGTGCGTACCGATGGTCGCATACAACCGCGATATACTATGCTGAACTTCCGTCTTAGTTGCCATAGCAGGTCTTTGCGTAGGTACCGAGGTGGCCAGTCAAGTTGACCAGGAAGTTGATTATATCTTCATTAGGCTTACGACTTCGCGCTCACGTTCGATGAAGAGGTGGGCTCTTCTCCTGCCAACGACTTGGGCCATAGCCTGACTAGTGACATAAAAAGGTCGAGTTCATGCTCAATGCTCAATGGAAATTTCCCACACTGCTCTATGTCATCTGTCGGTACTTGCCATTCGCAATGATCTTTATCAATGGATTTCGTACGTCCAGAAATACGTTTTTTACCCAACGGAACTACAACCGTTTTCAGGAATTGTACAACCCGGGCTTTCCGTCGAGGTACATTGCTTCCATAGATGTTACGAGCCAAGCTCAATACCAAAATCTCAGTCCTGCATGACTTACCATTCGCTCATCGGATGTGAGCTAATACTGCACGGAAAACGAGTAATTCTTGGACTAATACCCTTATCAGATATCGGGACAATCGTAGTGTGGTGTGCGGAACGTCAGTGGTATTTGTTATTCTATCATTACTGCGATTTCATTGCCCCATACTGCAGCACTCTTTATCTTGAGGCTTTGTATGTTTTTGGGTCGCGGACGCAGGACGTTAATAATAGCGCTTTGCAACTATGTGGTAAGTCAGCCGTTTCAATATGACATTTCGTCAATAGTGTACCGGTGATGTGTAGCTCTTCTTGATCTCAATGTTGGTGACGATGGCATTGTTCAACGCTTCCACCATAGGTGGGTCTCCTCCTGCTTGTTAACTTGGTGGTTAACTGGGATGTGATGTAGGCCTGCCGTCACCTATTCCCCAAGTTACGAGTTGCTACATCAACAAGGATGGTCGCATTCTCATCGTGGCTTATATGCTACTTGTCATCGGAGAGCTAGGTGGGTTTCACGGTAGTTTCTCATTGTCCCGTCAATAAATATTTCATAGAGATCCTCAGCTTCACGTTATATCACTCGTGGAAGCTTTACAAAGAAACTGGGAACGATTCGCCTCTTGTCCGAATCCTGATCAGACATAATGTGTCCTATTTTGCCTGTGGGCTGCGTGAGTGAAACATCATCCGTCACAAACCGCCAGCGATAATATATGGCGGACCAGTCTTTTCCTTGGCGGCCTCGCTGGCCATATTTTTTCTTCCTGTGTGTATTCATAACATCACAATTACGACGTCAAACTGATCATGGTCTCAGGGATCGTATGGAGACGTGGCAGCACAGTACGGGGTGTTCTCTTTGACTGAACATGAATATTAACTGAACGTCCCGTAGATTACAGGTCGTGATGCATTCAATATTGGTGACACGCATGCACCGCGAGCTGTGGCACACAGCTCATGGAAATACAGCCAGGTCCACTAGGAATGTGTCCATTCCTCTTGCTGTTCTCACAGCGCCTTCGTCGTAGATGCCAAGTTGGACTAGGGAACACCAGACCATTATCTGCGAGATTTTTTTGAAAAAGAAACATCTCATCGTGTATTGTCTGTCGGGTTAACTTCGGTGGACAACACATGCTAAGTTATATGGAGGCCAGGTGAAAATGACGTGGCGTATGTGACGCGGCACAACCACAAATACTAATCTCTGTCAAAACGTCGTCATAATGACCTTGAAATATCACGCAATGTCGCTCGAAACACTTCCAATTTTTTATTATAGTCCTCTTCCTTCGGAATTGACAAGCATTCATAGATGATCTAAGCTCAATGCGCTACCAGGGCTACCCACTATACCTCCAAACTCTTGGCCTCTGCACTAATGCTTCTTGATGGAAATCAACCGTCGACGTAGTTGTATTTCTTTCTTCTTGGCTTAGACTCGCCCGCTAGTCTACAAATGTACCGTCTAACATAGCTCGGGATGTCATGATTGATGTGCCAGTGGTACACAACAACGCGAGAGTAATAAAACAGCTCCAAAAATTAGACTGTCCAGGGATGCCAACTTGCAAAACTGTACTAGATGAAAGCAACACGACACAAAACTACAGACCGATATGAATGAAAACAATTCTCTGCTCGAGCGGCACTTCCTTCTTCACGGCGCCTGTAGTATAGTTGAGTGCCGAGGCTGCCTTGTACAGTCAACGACACCATTCTTCCTAAACATATTCTCATAAAAAGCTTCAACGACGTGCTTTGCGACAACGTCATCGACCACCCAAAGAGTGCCAATGACGCTCTTGAACCCAGAAAACTGTAGACCAGCTGCGAGGAGAATGACTTCGTCGGGCGTCTCCTCATCGCCGACAGCGGTATGACAATAATCCAGGTGACGCATCTGTTTATCTGCAAGCTGGTAATGAGTACTGGAATCGAGTCCCTGTAGAAGGCTTTGCAAGGTCACGGTATCGCCCCAAGCAACAGAACTGTCGGATGATAGCACTCGGACAGCTAACTTCCAGTGTCTCCTCGAGTGGACATTGATGGATATGTAAATGCCCGCGGGCATACGCCCAGAAGGAACTTGAAGATTATTTCCACTACTGACTGGAAAGAGCGTGAAGACCATGAAACGGATCCCTAGGTCGTATGAAGTGACCCACCTTCAAGTCTGACATACTGGCCTTCCAAGCTACCGGGCTGATGGCGTGATGAAACAAGTGACAAGCGACGTGGAGGATCGAGGATGGTGGGACAAGAAGGGGAGTAGGACTTGGTTCTGTCACTGATGCTGGATAGACGCTGGACCTGATTGCACTGAGCGCTGAGACTAAAAATATGACACAGATGCCAGCGGGAGAGGATCATACGAGTCTCTGCGGAGCGTCCCACTCTTATTGGGGTTGTTCTTCGCTTTTATCACTCATACTAGACATTTAGCACACTGTAAAATGTATAACCCAATGTATTTCATAGCGTAAACAACACAAACCACACTGAAAACGAGCACAGAAAAGCCGATCCATTCTACACGAGTCCGACTGAGCTGATGCTCATTGGGGAAGATGACCGGGAGCGTCGTGGAAACAAAGGCGACGGTTCACGAGAGTATAACAGGTCGAATACGAAATGAGATAAGAAAGTGCAAGCTGGTGAATGTGAATTGGAATCTCGCTCGGAAATTACCGGTGTTCAACGTATTTTGTGTACGTCCAACTTTATAATAAAGACGGTATGCTTGCACAAGGATATGATGTGACTACAGATTGAATTTCAGTATGCTCTGTTCCTCTGATGGCTAGGTCCCGTCGTCTGGACATGCCTAAAACAGTCTGCTTGACGACTAACTTGCGTACAGGATCGATTCCCGAACCTGATCCTTAGCTAATAACATCGTAGATTTTTACACGAAAGCTCGGGCACATACTGTCCATGCCGCTTGAACCTAAACGAAGAGAAGAAGTGCGACGTTGGGTGATAGTTGAGCGCTCCTCCATTCTGATTCTAATCGTGGATAAAAGCGATGCTCGAAACGCACCGCCGCATAGATATGCTAAACCATGATGCGATGTCTGTAAACGGCTCAACACCAATGTCGAGCTGGTCACATTATTCGAGGGAAGCCGACGCGGAGCTTCTCACGGAATGACCGGCACTTAGGAGCGCCGACAGTGTTTTGCATAGAACGAAGGGCAGTTTAGAGTCTTGACCGAATTGGGCACTCGGAAATTTCCACCAAGCGAAGTACCGTAAGTATTGCATGTCTGCCAATGCACTGACATTGCCGACGAGCAAGAACACTGCTGATGCGGCCAGACTTCGAGATAGCTGACTGGTAAAATCAACTCTTCTGGGGAAGTACCTTGTGGTATCAAGCAGGAGAAAGCGTCCAATGTGATTCTCTGGTCTGGTTCACCCACATAGACTTCCTGTGCTCGCTAATTCCCTTCGCTAGTGAGCTCATTATAAAGTGTGAAGGCGATCATTGGATGGGTTACTGAAAGTTGTGATCTCCATAATGATGTTGTTTCTGATTCGCCAACCTGTATTCTAGATGCAGAAGGCTGCAATTAGCACGCGGTGCGATGAGATGCTATTCCTTGGATTTTGACTATCCGTGTATGAGGTCACAGGTAGAACTATCTCACAATCTACAGCGCAGCTTCAAGTTCTTACCATACCCGCGATTTCACGGAGTGTCACGACGGCAGTGAGTTCTTTGCTGATCTGAGTAATGTTACTCTTACACTCACGTATTTCTCGTGTGCTGCGTGTCCAATTGCATGAATTAGAAGGTAGGCTCGGTCTTGCAGCTTCCTACAGGCGCGTCCGAGTCTTTTTCTCTCCTGTGTGATCTCATTTATGTCTCGATTAGAGATGGTCTCATATAAGTATTCCACGGTTTATGAGTCAAGATGCGCCGAAAATTGATGCGTCACAATCGCATCAACTGCGAGACGCATTGAGTATAGTGGGCGTCGTGCTTATCACATTCGCGCTACGCTTACCATTTTTGTAGCCCATCGATAGCATCTCCTATGGCCGAGGCAGCGAGGAGGAGAGGCGCGCGAGCCAGAGATGCGGGGGGCGGGGAGGGGCAGGGTGATAAGGCATTGGGGAGTCTGTTTATAGAAGTCACAGGTATTGGCAGTCCAGGGTTAACAGGTGTGTTATGTTTGCTCCGTTTCGGCCAATCCTATTTTCCTTGTCTGACTTCTTTGGTGCTATACTGAGAGAATGGGACCTTGTTGAAAGGCCTCGGAAGGGTGTTTTTACCCCATGGGCACAACCAGCGAGGCCAAGAGTGTGTGGATGTCCATCAAGAACCATCCGAGATTCATTGAGACGGCGGGGTTTGTTGATTATCACGTCACGCCTAAACCTGGGTTAGATCGATGACTACATGTCCATCCCACCGTGCCGGTTTTGCCGAGATGGTGGTATATCTAGCACGAAGGCCGTCCACAAAGTTCCCCACTCACTTCCACCCATCTCTTGAATATGACCCTAGTCTCAAATCATCCTAATTGGTGGCCGCTAATCAATTTCGCTCGTATTTACAGCTATTTTGTAGGTTTGTGGAGAGCCAAACATGCCGACGATATCTCATTCTAATTTTAACTGCGGTTTCGCAGTTGCCTCCTCTACTGTGGTGGTATATGATTGGGGTGAGCGGAATAGTATTAAAGGGCCATTGGTATCCTTACGATATTTCCAGTACTGACACTTGGGCAAGAGGTAAGTTGATGTCATTGCTGGTGCAGCCATCTCGCTAAGAACGGTATTATAGGTTGAACTAATCTGGGTGAGCAGAGTCCTATATCAGAAGCAACTAGACGATACAATCAGTTCGGTGCAGAGGCAACGCTGGTCTTTGACGACTATTCTATATCTCGGTGTACGTAGCTTACGCTATAGGTGCAGTTTGTAAGTTGTACTGATGTCGAGAAATTCTAGGTGCGCTATGCTGCAATACCATACTCTGTGTATGTTTTCAGGGTTGATAAGGGGGCACCGTGCTAATAAGCGATCTCGCGATCAGCCTGAACATACTGTGTATGTCTCTGTACATACACTGCAGTCGGTTCTTCTGATCAGCGGCCTATAGTAAATATACCATCAGTGTCGGTGACAGATGCAGTGAGTATTCTGCACTACTTCTTGCCATGCCCACCCAATTAACCGCACTCCTATCGAGGGGTGAGTGCTTGCTCGACCAGCTCCTTGGTTCAATGTAATGACTACAGCAGCTGTGAGTTTGTTTAGAGTGTTTGATCCTACGAGGGTGGTCGTTGATCGGGTGTTTCAGGCAATATTATATACTCCGCGATAGGTTGGACAAATGTGGTGGTATCTGCCATGCTGGGCGGTGAGCTACCTAGCTACAATACCTCAGTGATATTGACTGCACTGATACACCACGCAAGCCATCATGCTTACTCGGTTACATGCCATGTATCAGCGATCAAGAAAGATGCTTACCTTTCTCGTTGTAATCTTCCTCGCTGTCAATATCACCTGCGGAGTGATCACCGCAATAGCATTCAAATATATTGTAGGAGGTAAGCCTCAGCTATGGGTACAAAAATCAGGCTCATTGGACGAATACCAGAGGCTGACATCCTCTCCGGTACCTATCAGTGCGGTTACAGCTATCCAGGAGACACCGGGCTTCTGATTTCAATGGTGTGGATACTCAACACTGTATGGGAGGTCCTCACACTGTTTCTTGCGCTCTGGATTACTGTAAAACACCTTCGCGAACTGCGATCATCGACAGGATGGACCGTCGGGGGCTGTTTTACAACGTTGATCAAAACTCATCTGGTTTACTTTGCGAGGTGCGCTGTTAATTTAAATTTGGTCATATTGTTCCGCTGAAGCGCACGAACCAGCTTTGTGGCTGTTTCTTGCTTCAACCTCAGTCTTTTCTCTCCGAACTTATTGGTGCGCCGATTTGTCACTGACATCTGCATGTGACCACCGTTCATCATTTCTATAGCACTCAAATTCCGTGGGACTTGAGATTTATGGAGGCCTTCTTATGATCCTCTCGGTGGTGCAGAATTTTGTGCTGGGGTCACGCCTCGTCCTTAACGTTCGAGAATATCACGCTAAGCTCGTGGCCGACTCCGACGTAGCAACTGGCATGACTTCAATTGTTTTCCAGGAGCGCATACACGTGTCAACTAGCAGTACTGTGTAGCACGGGAAATGCTTGTCATGTACTCTGCAGCGAGGAGAAATTTGTTCGAAGTTGAGCTCTATCACGCAGTGACGTCTACTTCCTTCTCCGTTTGCATGGGTGATGATGGTGCGCCTGGAATAATGCGCCTGCTGAGGGACCAGATCATCCCTGTGAGTCACCATCATGGACATAGACATGCACCGTCGGTATCACACAAGTCTGATACAAAGAGAGAGTCGTGCGGAGAAAGGGAGGCTCGTGGGGAAAGTTTGGAGTCTTACCAGATTTTTATTCAACCTATCTAGTGAGAGCGATGAGCAGATAACTTGGTTGTCAAAGATGTTGGATTTAAGCCCTCGTGGCCTTCGTGTGGTGCGATCAAAACAGTCATACAGACTCGGATGATAGCCCTCGTCCAACGCAATTCGTGACAGATATGGAATGGAACAAAAGAATTGTTAGTCAAGGGAAGCATAAAGTGTCAGGCTACCACTGCTAGTACCTTGATCGGACCCGGGAATGCCACTGCTTCCGGAAGTTCAAACATCTTGCAACGGCTTTCGCGCACTGCAATAAAAAATATAGAATCTGTGTGTTACCTAGATGTTCTTTGTGGCGGGTGAAATATCTCCTGATTACGCTGCAGTCTGCTATAGTGTGCAAACGTCAACACTTGGTATGGAGAAACCTTACAAGCAAGGTCATTTCTCATTAGTCAGCAGCCTCTGAATTCAACAGGAACAAACAACGTCCCCAGTTACACGCGAATTATGCAGCTTTCGATCTCATACCTGTGAAATGTCATATTTTTGTGTCGATGCTCACTCGATGCAGTACGCTATGACAGTTTACATTCACATTTAAATTGCTGAACCTCGATTGTCCCCAGTCTGTACATAAGATTTGCAGACTGCTACGAAAACCAAAAAAAGAGCTTCTGATGACTCTATGAGTTATCGATTCTTGTTCCCACTCATCCCCAGAGTGTCACGACGTATTAGGCGAGGCTTTTAGGCAGGTATGTCGAGTAAACGAGCACTAATATGACGATGGTACACATTATCCAGTATACGGCTGTTCCGCCTGCCAGGTTATTCTCCAACGACAAAGCGAACAGCGAGGATACAGTCGTTGGCCCGACAGCACGCATCGTCGAACCTAGCGTCTGAGCTAGGCCATTTGTCGCACCCAGTAGGTCCTTGCTGGGTGCCCCATTGTTGACATATAGGAAGATGCAACCTAGGAATAGTTATTGTTGAGTATGTAGGCGTGAGGGAGGAAGGTGACTCACTATAGGTGTTCCACGCGATAAGGTACGCCACGAGTTGAACGCAAAGAATCAACCACATTCCTGCTTCCATCTGACGCTGAGCCATATAGCTCATTAACGGATAGCTGGCAAACGCTATAAGGAAGAAGGCGAAGCTCGTGATGTACACCCTTTTTGGTCCAAAGCGTCGCAACAAACGCGGAAACGCATAAACATGTACGGTACCATTCAACATACTCCAGGCCGACATCACCAACCCGATGGTGTTGCTACTAAACCCAAGCCCTCCGAATGAACGTGATGTCGAGTACATGAGCGGTATTAGTACCACCATGCACTGGTCAACGAAACATAGCAAACCATAGTGCAGGACTGGTATTATGACGCGTGGGATGAGAATGGAGCGAAAATCGGACCTTGGAGATTCAAGGGAACTGGTAGCTGGGTTGGCGGTCTCTACGTCATCTAGCATGCGAGGTAGCATGCCAACCGGAGTGTCTGTTTCAGCCTTGTCCTGGATGGTTGTAGCCTGCATGACCGACTTCTTCGTGTCATCATCACAGCTCACGGATTTCTTTTTGGAAGCAGTATCGCGTGTCGACTGAGAAGTCCTTCTGTGAGCACCGTGAATGATACGATAGCTGAATCATTATACCTCTTTAAGAAATAGCAAGGTAATGAGCCAGGACGCTGTCGATACACTGCCAGCAACGATGCAGGGTAGAAAATAAGGATACTGATGGAATATTTGATAGCGTCCGAAGGAGTCTGGCCATTTATCTGCTGGATCTGAGAGGACCCCTCCAAAGAGGAATCTAGTCAGAAATTAATTTACGGGATACACGGTGGTCAGTGGCTAGACAAACCCAAGCGTATAACCAGTTGCCCATGCCAACGGTAGCCATGCGAATGCTTGCGCCATATTGGAAGTGTCAGTGATCTCGGTCATGTTGCATTTGACCACACCCATATTACCGTTGAGAGCACCTTGTGCACAACGGCTAAGGATGATCATCCAAAATTCTTTCGATAATCCAAAGGAAACCGTAGACAAGGTAACCCCGAAAAGCCCAACGAGGATCACTGGCTTCCTTCCGACGTAGTCAGACACGCGACCCCACTGCAGAATCGTGATGGCCTCGACCGCATAATACATAGACTCCTAAAATAATTTTGTCAGTAGAGGGGCCGGACTCCACTAAGAGACAACAGACAATTAAGCCCGCATAGTATCCCGTCTTACGCTCATCTCCACCTGTAATACCTGTGGACCGGACTAGCTGATTCACAAATGGATATATCACAGAGGCCGTCAGTTGCTCGGGCATCTGGGCAAGGAGAAGGATTGCCAGCTGAATTTTTGGCAGAGGTGTCGGCAGAGGTGCTGCTTCGATGAGCTCCCTCTCGCCTGATTGGTTTCGTTCGGACATTTGCGAGGGTTGAACCATGGGAGGCGGGTGAGTGTGTGGGCTTATTGAAGGCTGTCAGTTGCATGATTTATGAACTTGTACCCATACGTGCAATACCGGTCAGACGAATGCTTCGCATGCCTTTCAGATGACATGGACTGAAACGGAAAAACTGCCAGATGTTATTCGCATCCGGGGACAAAGCAGCCCATGATAAAACTCCAGCACTTTTTAATGAACATCAGTATTCAAAGCCGCTTCTCACTCACTATGCTCTCTGGTCACTCATGAACGAAATAGTATCTGGTTATTCAAATGTCGCAATACCTGATGACGGCATGTATTACTTACCATCGGTCCTCATTCCCGAAGTACCATTGGAATTGGAAAAGAGGCTGTCATGACTGATTAATAGACAGGCCACACTGACGAAAAATCCTAGAAATACCAGACAGAGCTCAGAGGACACGTGTAAATGCTGATTAAGTACGTCCCATGATCCGGAAACGTGTCAAATGGGTGACCGATAAGGGGCCGAGGAAGAAATCTCGATTGCTTCTCTGTAGTCCCACCTGCTTTGATGACATCTTAACGTAGAATGGTGAGGTGGAGAAACTGAGTAGTAATGACTTGACATCAAGTCGAGATGGTTCCATGCTTCCGCGAGCCAGAAGGAATTGCTTCATATTCATGGAAAGAAGGGAGGCATGGCAAAACGCTTGCCAGATGATCGCGAGGTAGATCGGGCAAAAAATGGACAGGGTAGGTTTATATCAAAAGACTATTGGTTGGCCATCTGGTATCATGTTGGATTGGAGAACTGAGCCTCGTCACAGGAGTAGCTGTAGACTCACCTGGAACTGGCAATAAATAGCTGGGGCTAATAGCTGTAAATAAGAAGTTGACAAGAAGCAGACTTTCAATGGGGGAAGGGCATCGACGAGTCGGCAGTTTCCGGTACTCTGAGTTTCGATTGAATTTCGAAGTCCCTCAGCAGTCAGCCCATTTCTATCTTGTCCGGCTTTCCGGCAATCCCCATATCGCTTTGAAGCACTACCAGGGAGCCGACGGCATCCTCCAGACACAGCTCGACCCAAGGGCAAGTTACTAAGGCACCTCCACCCCCAATAGAATGAATAAGACGAGGGAGGATAAGGCGAAAGGAATATCATAAGGGCTCGTCATGATTGAGATGGTCGTTTGGATGGACCTTGAGTACGCTCTATGCCATATGGTGTGTCCTCAATTTGCTTCTCGAAAAGCCATTGTGATTTGTGAATGTCAACATAATAGTTTGATTCTGCCGCATCTGTCATCAACAACCTGTACATCATTCACTCTGGCAACTGCTCTACAAAGTGACGTACAGTCTTGAGTGTCTGCAATCTCTTGCCCGCACTCGCTTCACTCAAGAAGACATGCTCAGCTGATGCATTAGAGAATACACCTGCGTCTGATGGTACCTCAGTAAAAGGCTGGGATATAGCCAGAGTCGGTGACTCGAGGGACAGCTTAGAAACTTGTCGACGGCGGGTCTACTTCTTGCGCCTTTGTTTGGCCTTGCAAACTGTCGCGTTTTTTTTTAACGCAACGTTCTTTCATTTACTACGGGTTAATATTTTAGTGCTAACGTCTTTCAATGTAGTAGTATCAGTCACAGTCAGATCCAGCCACGTCTCTATGTATTAGAACACGTCCACGAACTTCTTGGGACCCTACATACCGTGGATATCATGTCCTCTCCAATCCGGGACGACGAAGAGGGCGACAGAGATGGTCGGTATGTCGGTCGTGACAAGGACATTGACAGTGATATACGGTGCTACGAAAGCACAATAGTACTGTCCATGCCGCTGGAACCTAAATGGCGAAAGGAAGTGCGATACCAGGTGCGTGAGCACACCTGCATTCTGATCGGGGACAAAAGCAACGCTCAATACGCATAACTGCATAGATGTGCTAATCTGCAAATGGATTGACACGGTATTCGGGCATGTCACTCTGTTTGAGAGAGTTCAACGCGAGGAATGGTCGGCCCATAGGCCCATCGACAGTGTTTTACATTAATTGCACAGGTGACAGATGGTAGTCCACATGTTGTAGACCCCAATATTCTAATTTTCGAGCGCGAAGCATTTATCATGTGCCTCTCATTCGAGCTCGAGAAGCTTCTTGGTATGCTCCCGTGCCTGTTCGTCGAGCTTCATCTCTAGCTCAGCTTGCTGGTGGTTGTCGCCTCAGAAAGAAAGTCTGGTTAGCTAGCGGGTGCTTGGCTCGAACGAGAGGCAGCTTGCAAAGGCTCTTGACCGACGAATTGGGCACTCGGTCCTTTGAAGTACTACACCTTCATCAATGCATCATGTCTGGCAATCAGCATGTGATGTGATGATACTGTTCCTTGGATTTTGACTATCCGGGACTGTGTATGAGGCACCTTTCCAGGAACTATCAAACTATGGCGCTGCCCGTGATTTCATGAAGTGTGGCGACGAGTTCGTTGCTGATCCGAGGATCTCAATCTTACACTCACAACGTTCTCGTGTGCCTCAGGTCGAGTTGGGATAGAAGATCGCTTAAACACAAAGGCCATCGATATGAGCCTGTACAGTTAGAAGAATCAGAAGTCAGGCTTCCTGCGGGGCGGTCCTGCAGGCGCGTCCAAGTTTATTTTCTGCCCTGTGTGATGATCCAACTCATCTCTGTCTCGATCAAGGATCGTGCTACCGTGCTAGATGGTGTCATATATTATAAAGTTCACCAAATAAGACGTATGAAAATTGACACGTCACGATCACATCAACTGCAAGACACATTGAGTGTAGTGCTGCTGTACGCACTACGCTTACCATTTTTGTGGCACATGGGCCATCAGTAGCATCTCCTATGGCTGAGGCAGCGAGCGAGGAGAGGCGCGCGAGGCGAAAGATGCCGAGGACGAGGAGCAGGGTAATTAGGCGTCGAGGTGTCTGTTTTGGGAGATTTTAGGGTGTTGCAGAGGTCCAGGTGGGACAGGTGTGACGTTTGCTCCGTTTCAACCCATTCAATTTTTCCTGTCTAACTTCTTGGTACCATAAATAGGATCTGCGAGGCTTCGGGGGAGCTGTTATGCCCCTGGGCAGGCCAGCATGGCTGAGAGAGTGCATATACATATCGAGAAGTATTGAGACCGCAGGCTTTGTCATGATCGCATCACGCTTAGACCTGTGTTAGATCAATGACTACATGATTTCATTCATGGAAGTCCTGAATCGATGCCAGTGCGGCAAGAAAACATCGAGGATGGCATTGAAAGCGACTCCCTGCCATCACGAACAGCTTTTCAAACTTTCCTGCTGTTCCTCGAACATTCCCCATGTGTGACACCGGTATCCACGACCCACATTCGATCTAGGACTTCCACTTTCTACTTGATTTCGCACGAGAATCAGGGTGCTGGGTGGTGGTATATCTAGCTTGAACACCATAGCTATATGTCCACCAACTTCCGCCATCCCTCGAAAATGACCGTAATCTTAAATGATCCCATTTATTGGCCGCTAATATATTCGGCTCGTTTCTTCAATTATTTTGCAGGTTCGTGGAGATCCAGTCGAATGATGTCACCGATGTCTCAATCTAACCTTGACTGCGGTTTCGTAGTTGTCTCATTCACTGTGGTGGTATATGATTGGGGTGAGCAAAATATTATTGAAGAACCATTGATATCTTTATGATATTTCCAGTCTTGACACTCGGACAAGAGGTAAGTTGATGTCATTGCTGGTGCAGCCATCTCGCTAAGAATGGTGCTATAGGTTGAATTGATCTGGGTGAGCAGAGTCCCACATCAGAATACAACAGGATGATACAATTCATTTGGAGCAGAGGGAACACTGGTCTCTCATGACGGTTCTGTACCTCGTGGTTCGTACCTTGTGGTTTGAACACAGTTGGCAAGTTGTGCTGACGTCAAAATGTTTTAGGTGCGCTATGTTGCAATGCCATATGCTGTGTATGTTTGCAAGGCTAACAAGGTGGTGCTGTGCTAATAAGCCATCTCTCACCCCCAGTGTGTACATTATGCGTATGTCTCATATGCACTGTGTTTGTTTCTTCTGACAGGCGGCATACAGCTGATCTTTCGTCAGTCTCGGTGACAGATGCAGTGAGTATTCTGTACTGTTTCTTGACATTCCCACCCGGTTAACTGCACTCCTATGTAGGGGTGAGTGCTTGCTCGACCAACTCCTTGGTTCAATCTAATGACTACCACAGCTGTGAGTTTGTTTGGAGTGTTGGATCTTACAAAGGTGATCACAAATCGCGCGTTTCAGGTAGTATTATATTCTACGCAATAGGTTGGACAAATGTGGCCGTATCTGTCATGCTGGGCGGTGAGCTACCTAGCTACAATCCCTCAGCGATATTGACGGTACTGATACACCATCCAAGTCATCATGATTGCTCGGTTACATGCTATGTATCAGGGATCCAGAAAGATGCTTATCTCTCTCATTGTGATCTTCCTCGCTGTCAATACCGCCTGCGGAGTGATCGCCGCAATTACAACAAGATTCAAGTATATTGTAGGGGGTGAGCTTTATTCACGGATCAAAGAACCAGGCTCATCGGATCAGAGGAACTCATCCTTTCTGGCACGCATGCGTGTGGTTATAACTATGCGGGAGACACCGAACCTATGATCGCAACGATTTGGATACTCAACACCGTATGGGAGGTCTTCGCACTGTTTATTGCACTCTGGATTGTTGTGAAACACTTCCATGACCTGCGACGATTCGGACCATCGATCGGGGACTGTTTCACAATGTTGATAAAATTTCACGTGCTTTACTTTGCAAGGTGAGCACGTATTCTGAACGTGGTTATATTGTTCCGCTCAAGTTTTTTACGTGCTAGCTTCGCTGCTGTTTCTTGCCTCCAGCTTGGTTATATTTCTCCCGTGATCTCGGTGCGCCTGTTTGTCACCGAGTCTCTGCATGCGACCACTGCTCATCATTTCTATAGGACTCAGTTTCTATTGGAGCTGAGATATATGGTGCCGTTGTTCAAATTTTCAGGACCGTGCAGATGTTTGTGCTGGGACCACGCCTCATCCTTAGTATTCGAGAATATCACGCTACGCTTGTGGCCGACTCCGACGCAGCAGCTGACATGGCTTCAATTGTTTTCCAGGAGCGCGTACACGTGTCAACAAGCAGTAGTGTGTAGCACGGTAACTACTTATCGGGTACTCTACAGGCAAGAGGAAATTGTTCGAAGTTTCAATCATTGTACTTATATATAAGTTGTTTTGCATTCGAAAATGCTGTAGATTTGAGAAGGGAGTAGGTCTGGACAAACCAGTATCTTGTTGTATCACTACTCTGTCACTACTGGCACTCTTTGCGAGAACATGTGCGTGTGCAATGTGGGAGCGGTCAAGGTTTTTGAAAGGACTCGTGATGGTTGACCTCATCGTAGACTCTTTGTAGAGCCGTCGTGATTAGTAGAGTTATCACAATCTGTCAAACACACAACTGATAGTGAAATACTTCTTCTCGACGAGTTTCATATCGCAAGCACTCGATGAACCTCTGCCGCAAGGCGATGTCTACATCCTTCTCCTCCGCCTGCGCGGGTGTGTATGGCATACCTGGAAGAATGCGCTGGCTGACTGACCGAATCATTTCAGCCATGAATGCGAAATATGTACCTCTGTCGTATTGTGGATCATCCGAGGGCGGTGGTAAGACATGTGCATGCGCAGAGTGTTGTGCGTGCTGCTGGAGAGGCGTGTAGGTGTGACCGCAAGCGCTAGTGGAAAGAAGCGAGTGCAGCAAAGATGTTAAGCCAGTGATATGCGTGAACCTCACGTTGGAGATGACGGTGTGTAAGTTGGTGTTGGTGTGTGCACGGGATCTTGCTCTCAGATCGGGGGTGGATGACTGGAGGTACTCACACGTGAGGGAGAGGAGGGCACCTCCACATAAGAGAAGGAGCAGGTGTGGAGTGTCGTGTCGTGTCGGTGCACTGGTGAATAGAAATGGGCCAGGGTTGGGGTGTTAAGTTGAAGTTTTGTTTGTGAGGGAAAAGCAAGGAAGGCGAAGTCTGCATGCATGAGCTGGTTATATGAAATGGTCAAATAAAGAACAGCAAAAAGAGACGTACAGCTTCGGTTCCTTCTGGCGCCGTTCTGCCGAGATGGACGCTGACAATACAATGTGCTGGACATTTTCACTGGCGGGTGACTCGGCCATCGATTCCGAGTCCAAGAATATGTTGGAGAGTGCGGTGTTGATAGTCCGTCCTTCAAAATGCAGCCAGTCAAAAGTGTTCTTCAAGTAGAAAGTGACCTTAGAGTTGGTACGACTACGAGGAGGGGTGTTTCACATAGGACTCGGAGGCGTTGCAGGTCTGGAAGAGGTTTCGATGATGTCGGAGTATGGGGTGTATGACACAGTACTTCCTTTTACCAGCATCATCCCGTACGTACGTGCACGTGTTACCCATGGTATGATTCATAGCAGCACGGGTGTGAGCGAAGAACTTCAAATTATTTCCTCTCATCTTCAAGGACAGTCTGAGACCAGCGTCACATACGTGTGTCGGACTTTGCCGAGGTGCCAATGGCTGACGTGGAAAACTCGTATATTACGCTGGTCCTGGTCCTAGCTGGCAATCTCCCGTCATGTCCGCTACCGTGACCGTCATAAGAACAGTCTGGACCCACTGGACCTGTCTTACACGTCACTACCAAATCATCATATCAAACCCGCCATCGAGATCGACACGACTGAGACGACAAGTGGAGGGACACGGTAGTGGGCCTTGCAACGACCTTTCGGGTAGGTGCGCTCGAGTTGCGCGGTGTTCATAGCAGGCTGGGGTCTAAGTGGTGACTGGTCGTCGCCTGCAATATTTGGTAAAGAGAGACACTTGTCAGGCAATTACCGGTCTAACATACTTTATTGAACCTTGGGTCCTTTGCTGAATGTGATAGAGATCCCACAGGGATTTCTTTGCTGTATCTCTCCCATGCGGTCAAAATGGTGCAGTGTAGCCTATATGGACCGGGTCAAATTGTCAAGGACTGGCTTACGGTTTGAGGAATTTGAAGACCGAGATGAAGTCGGGGTTCCTTCGTGATCATTGTCACGGTGATCGTGAGGGCCTTCTTTTCTCCTCTGTGGCCTGCCACTGAGTACTGACTGCGAGCCTCCCCGAGCCAGGGATATCCTGGGACATCAATCATGTATTATGAAATAAGATGCATCTGGCTGTGAAAATTGATAGGTATCACTGCATCGCATGACGCGTGGCGTTAATTTAGTGAGTTTTACATCAGACGAAGTTCTACCTTTACCTTATCTTTGTACATCCTTATGGCATCATCATATAGCCCAGCACAGAGCGAGGATATGCGCATGAAGGCGATAGATGCCTGAGGAGAGGAGGAGCAAGGAGATTACGCATTGATAGGCGTGCTTGGAGGTGTTGACGTGATCAGGGTGTTCGCAGTCCGAGTGGGACAGGTGAGCTATCTCCACGTGTATGCACATCACGCCGGCGTCTAGTCTAGCTAGACCTGTGTTAGCATTAATGATGACCGCCACTAAGTACGGCATTTCACTCCGGCCGACATCACGAACACCTGTTCAAACTTCCGCGCACATGACACTGGTTTGGATATTACCTAAATTTTACTTTGGTTCAATCAAGGACTTCCATAGGTTGATTTCAATGCTAATTTTGGCGGTACAAACAATCCTGGGTGGTGGTATATCTACCACGATCGCCATCGTTGTACAGCAAGTTCCCCACTCACTTACATCCTTCCCTCGAATATGACCCTAGTCTCAAATGACCCCATTTGGTGGGAGCTAATAAATTCCGCTCGTTTCAACAGCTATTTCTTAGGTTTGCGGAAATCCAGTCGGATGATGTCTTTATCTAACCTCGCCTGGGTTTTGCAGTTGCTGCCTGTGTCGCGGTGATATACGACTGGGGTGAGCGAAATAGTATTGAAGTTCCATTGATATCCTTACGAATCCGATATTTCCAGTATTGACATTCGGAGAAGAGGTATGTTGATGCCATTACTGAACTAGCCATCTCGCTAAGAATTGTGTTATAGATTGAAATGATCTGGGTGAGTGACAGTCCCATACCGGAAGAAAAATGAGTTGATATAATTAACTCGGGGCAGACGCAACGCTGGTCCCTCATAACTGTTCTGTATCTCGTCGTTCGTATCTCATGTTCACTATAGCATGGTTAGCAAGTTGTGTTGACACCACAATGTTTTAGATACGCTATATTGGAATACCATATTCTGTGTAAGTTTTCAAGGTTAACAAATTGGCGCTGTGCTAATAGCCCATCCCTCTCAATTAGGATCATCATGTTGTGTATGTCTCACATACTTCATGTTTGTTGCTTCTGACCGGCGGCATACAGCAAATCTTCCGACATTCTCAGTGACTGACACAGTGAGTATCCTGCATTGCTACCTGCCATTCCGACCCACTAACTGCACTCGCATGCAGGGGTGAGATTCTTGACTACCTTTTTGGTTTGATATACTGACTATAGCAGGTGTGAGTTTCATTACAGTGTTTTATTCTACAAGGGTGATCGCTAATTGGGTGTTTCAGGCAATAGCATGTACTCTGTAATAAGTTGCACGAGTGTGCTCCTACCTGCCCTGTTGGGGGGTGAGTTACCCAGCTGCAATATATCAGTGATATTGGCACAACTGACACATCATACAAGTCATCATGATTTCTCGATTACATGCCATGTATCAGCGATCCACAAAGATGCTTATCTTTCTCATTGTAGTCTGCCTAGCTGTCAACATCAGCTGTATAGTGATCGTCGCATTGATACTCGAGGAGATTTCAGGGCGTAAGTTGTAGCTATTTATTAAAGAATCAGGCTCATCGGACGAATACCAGAGGCTATCATCCTCTCCGGCACCTATCAGTGCGGTTATAGCTATCCAGGAGACACCGTGCTTCTGATTTCAATGGTGTGGATACTCAACACTGTATGGGAGGTCATAGCACTGTTTCTTGCACTCTGGATCGCTATAAAACACCTGCGCGAACTGCGATCATCGACAGGATGGACCGCCGGGGACTGTTTCACGATGTTAATCAAAACCCATCTGGTTTACTTTGTGAGGTGAGCACGCAATTTGAATGTGGTGATATTCTTCCGCTGAAGTTCTTCACGCGCTAGCTTTGCTGCTGTTTCTTGCCTCCAGCTTGGTTATCTCTCTCCAACCATCTTGGTCCGTCGATCTGGACTGACATCTGCATGTGACCATTGTTCATCATTTATATAGGCATCATATTCCGTGGCAGTTGAGCTGTATGGTGGTGTTCTTCAAATTTTCAAGGTCGTCCAGTTGTTTGTGCTGGGGCCACGCCTCATCCTTAGTGTTCGAGAATATCACGCTAAGCTCGTGGCCGACTCCGACGCAGCAACTGCCATGACTTCAATTGCCTTCGAGGAGCGCGTACATATGTCAACTGGAAGTGGTGTGTAGCACGCGAAACACTTGTCGAGTACTCTGCAGGGATAGGGAGATATCTGTTTGAAGTGGTATTTATATATGTTACTAGGTGTTCAGGAGTATATTCGACGAGACAATAGTCTATAGGTCTAGCAAAATCAATTTCTTGTTGTATAACTACTGGCGCTAAGTAGCTAACCACCCACGCTTGCACCGAGTGGTAAGCTGAAATCATGCACCATGTATCTCTCATCTCATCTCGCCCGCCAGCCTTGCGCCCCGTAAATTCAAATCGAAAGCACTCGTCGGGTGGTACCGCGCGGTGACTTTTCCGCCGCCTGCACAGGGGCGTATGTTGCTCCTGGAAGAATGCGCCGGCTGAGGGACCAGCTCATCCCCGCGAGGAACTTGTATGTCTGGGAGACATACAGCCTCATATGTCTCCCAGACATGCAAGTTCTTGTTTCGCCGCGAAGCCAATAAAGGCGATTAATCGCACTATCAGTAAGTTATTTGTGTTGGACCGGTCATAATCAGTGTCCTCACGTCCGAGGAGGTCTCAGAGGACGCAGGGTAGTGTTAGTGTGGGGTAGTGCCAGTGGCCTCAGCCCTGAGCTGAGTGTGACACGATCGCAGGTTACGTGTGACGAAGCTGCCAAATCTATGCTTGATCTTATACATTCTTCAATCTGAGTTAGTGTGTTGCGTTGTGCATCGGTTTTGCATGAGATCCGCACTGCCCTTATCATACACCCTTATCAAATTATCGCCTGATACCGACCACAGCAGAGAGGGAGGAAGTGCGCATGAGGCGGCCGAGGCCGAGGACAAAAGCGGTGCATTGGAGAGAGCTTAGGCTTTGAAGGGTCCGCTTGGAGGCATATCGCACTGGAGGCGTTGTTGGCAAGCCCGTGTGGGAGATCAGTGAGTCATTTACTGCGCTTGGACTTGCTTGGACCCATTCCTGTTCTCATTTATGAATGATTCATTGAGGTGCCATGCCGACAGCATGACATTGGCCTGGTCAAGTGACCTTGGATAAGCTATTGGTATTAACCTATCATTGTATTCTCAGGCCATGGCACGGGTCGGAGAGAGTGCCAATACGCATCGAGAATGATCGGGATGGCAGGCTTCTGCGATGGTCGCATCACACCTAGACCTGTGTTTAATCCAACCGACCAAATTCCACTGATGGAACTCCTGAACTGATGCAAGTGTAGCAAGAACATGTCGAGAATCGCATTCGAAACAGGACCCAGGTTCTTGAAATAAAAAAGAGTCATGTCGAATTTTTACAGTGTCACATTGACACTGCTCATCGTCCAGATCCACAACCCAAAATCTACTTTGATTCAATCGAGGATTTTCACTCTTCGCGCCACAATCCTTCCATCAGTTAAATAAGGCCTTGAGACGTCCCATATGGCACCATGCCAATTTTGGGGATATGGCAACTTGGCAAGCGCTAGATGGCGGTATATCTAGCACGAATGCCACCGTTGTACATCCACCACACCTAAGATGACCCTACTCTCAAACGATCCCAGTTGGTGGCCGGTAATCAGTTCGTCTCGTTTCAACAGCTATTTTGTAGGTTCGTGGAGAGCCAGTCGGACAATATATCGATCTAACTTTGACTGCGGTTTCGCAGTTGCTTCCTTTGCTGTGGTGATATACGATTGCTGTGAGCAAGATAGTATTCGAGAAACTGCCGAAATCCTTATCATATTTCTAGTACTGACACTTGGACAAGAGGTAGGTTGATGGTATTACCGGAGCAGCCATCTCGCTAAGAATGATGTTATAGGTTGAACTGGTCTGGGTGCGCAGAGTCCCATATCCGAAGATAAGATACATAATACAATAATCTCGGCGCAGAGGCAACGCTGGTCGCTGATGACTATTATATATCTCAGTGTACGTACCTTATGCTATAGCTGGCGAGTTGTGCTGACGTCTAAATATTCTAGGTGCGTTACGCTGGAATACCATATGCTGTGTATGTTTGCAATGCCAACAATGTGGCGCCGCGCTAATAAGTCATCTCTCACAACCAGCGTTTTCGCGTTTTGTATGTCTCCTCGCATGCCTTGCTTCTGGTTCTTCTAACTGGCAGCATACAGATACTCTTCCGTCATCATCGGTGGCAATCTCAGATGCAGTGAGTATTCTGCACTGATGACTACCATTCCCGTCTAATATGTACTAGGGGTGAGTGGTATTCTCGACTCAGCGTGTTGGTTCAATATAATGACTACAACAGTTGTGAGTTTCATTGGAGTGATTAATCCTGCGAAAGTCACTAATCGGATGTTTCAGGCGATATTATGTACTTTGCACTAAATGTGACAAACGTGGTCGTAGCTGCCATGCTGGGCGGTGAGCTGCAATACCTCAGCAATATTTGACTTTACTAAAGCTCATGCAAGTCATCATGGTTGCTCGGTTATACGCTATGTATCATGGATCGAGAAAGATCCTTATTCTTCTCATTCTCAGTTTCCTGGTTGTCAACATCACCTGCGGAGTGATCACCGCAATAGGACTCAGGTACTTGTCAGGAGGTAGGCTTTAGTCATATATAAAAGAATCAGGCTGACCGGTCGAATCCCAGAGGAGCGCATCCTCTCCGGCATCTATCTGTGCACTCATTACTACAAGGGAGACGTCCAACTTCTGATTAGAGTGGTTTGGATACTCAATACTGTATGGGAGGTTCTCGCACTGTTTCTTGCGGTCTGGATTGCCGTGAAATACTTCTTTCACCTGCGACGACGCGAACCATCCACAGGCATCGAGGCCTGTTTCACGGTGTTAATAAAGTCTCACGTGGTTTATTTTGCAAGGTGAGCGCTCAACTTGAATGTAGTTACATCGCTCTGCTGATGTTTTACACGTGCTAGCTTTGCTGCTGTTTCTTGCCTTCAGCTCGGTTATCTCTCTCCAATGATCTTGGTGCGCCTATTTGTCACCGAGTCTCTGCATGTGACCACTGCTCATCATTTCTATAGGACTCAAATTCCGTTGGAGCTGAAATATATGGTGCCGGTCTTCAAATTTCTAGGACCGTGCAGATGTTTGTGCTGGGACCACGCCTCATCCTTAGCGTTCGAGAATATCACGCTACGCTCGTGGCCAACTCCGATGCCGGAACTGGCATGAGTTCGATTGCTTTTCAGCAGCGTGTTCATGTGTCAACTAGCAGTAGTGTGTAGCACTAGAAATGCTTGTCGGGGTACTCTGCAGAGAGCAGGAGAAATTTGTCCGAAGTTTCGTCGTGGTACTTGTACGCTATTTTATATTCCGAAGGAGATTTGAAGAGAGAATAGGTCTTGATGAATTAATTTCTTGTTGTATCACACCAACTTGCAAGTTGAAATCATGTGGAACATCTCGCAATCAACCCACTTTGTTTACTCTCGCATCACAGACCCCGTACCGAGCACCAAGAGACTGCCGCCTGCCCCGTGATCAGTCTTATGGAAAGTCAGACCACCGTACTCTACTTCCAAGGCTTCTTCTCAGAACCTGCCTAGTAAGGCAAGTGCTTCTATTGTCCTCCGAACACCCTCTACGACCGCAGGAAAGATGTACTTTGGTTGTGATGCGTCATGATGAGGGCGGAGGAGGAACTCATGTTTCGTGTATTGTAAATTGGTATCAAGATACAAGAAGATGTCCACGAGACTATCTAATGCACAGACCCCTATACCGCCAGTACCGGTGGCGCCTTTGGCATCTGCATCACCAACAGACAACGGTGTTCTTGGGATTTAGAGCAGGAGATGATGATGACTCGGTTTGAGAATCTAGTCCCGGCGAGTCGCCGTCAAGAAGGGAGGTGTCATCAACATTCGGGGAGCAGATGAACGAGATTTGTGATGGAATACTGGATTTCAGTCAGTAGGATACAAGAAGAAGAACGTCGAGCTCTTGTTGACTCTGCCTGTGGATTCACAAAAACGTCATTTCAGCCAAATAATCTTCGCGGCGCAAGGTCATCTCGATTCCACCATTCCGATCACATCAATGGTTATCAGCGCCTGCCGACCCCCATTTTATGAGACGAGTTGGTCCATCATGCCACGATTGTACTCTGCGGCGAGCTAGGGTGGACATCGTAGAGCCACGAGTGCCGACGAAGCCGGCTCCATTCGACTGAATGATAGCGTCGATGAACACTGGATGCCTGGCAACAGCAACAGCTTCTAGCATCAGAACGAAAAGATGGTATCTAATCGGCTCACCACTTTCCATAGATCTCCTCTGTCCGCTCTTTCGCATAATCTACCCACGTCCAGCCCAACGCCCTAACATCTGACCACCATTCCGGGTCACGTTCGTCACTCGTCATGATAACCTGGGTGACCTCAATCCCTTTTTGTGTGCGAAGCTCCTCTTGCACCTCGGACACCCTGTGCGCAATGACAGACAACGAGGCGAAACACTGATCTAAAGGAACATCACGACATTGATTGCCAAAGTCACCACGTCGTATGTGGATGGATATATACTATCCGAAGTTAGATCTGTGAAGCAACCTGTACCCGAAACTTCCACTCACGGGAGGCATTGGTTCATTTACTGGCACGTTCATGGCACGCCGGGTATGCGCATCGGCAA
This sequence comes from Suillus ampliporus, assembly GCA_016584345.1. Lineage (NCBI taxonomy): Eukaryota > Fungi > Basidiomycota > Agaricomycetes > Boletales > Suillaceae > Suillus > Suillus ampliporus. Next base: position 50,874 of record JABCPV010000054.1, on the reverse strand, counting down.
TCCTTTCTAGGCTTGCATTCCATCGCATGTGTTGGCCTACGAATCTCCATGCAGGAGAATAGTCCAATTCCCATTCCCATGTATGATGGGCGCCTACAAAGTAAAGGTAATCGAAGCATAGTACCTGATCATCCGGGGAAGGGAAACCTGATGCTGAGGAGAAGGATGATTCGTTAATTCCAAGCTGTTCGGGCGAGTATCCGGAAACCCAAGCATTGCAAGAGACCAAAATGACGCATGATCGTCTCTTCTGCCAGGTGTCAGCTCAACCCAATCTGGAGTTTGCGTCCACGAGATATCTGTGATGGCCATGCAGTTAATCACAGGTTAGGGATGTTCGAAGTTGTCTCACCGAGCTTGAGCCGATTTAGGGAGGTACTTCCCCGTGGATGGGGATTCTGCTTGTTCCTTTGAACGCTTTCCCAAACACTCCAACAACCAAGATCGTCGAGAACCTGACTTTCCGAGTCCTTTACTTCGTGCCATTCAAGTAAGGGAATCCCTATGGCTTGGCTCAGCCGAGGGACGTCAATCACTTCCCCAAAAGCAAATGGAGGTGCGCTTTTGTCGATATGAGAAGAAAGGAACTTCGCGATTATGGGTATACGCTCTGTTATGAGTGCTAGGTAGATCAAATTTCCCTAGTTTCTGTGAGGAACCGGGGACAATGTCGGAAGTATTGACTTACATAGGTCATCACGTCATTCGCTAACAAATAACAGTAATCAGTGGTGCAGTAGTGGTTGGCTGGAGTTGACGTACTCCACCCTGCTGAAGTCCACGATGTAATGTACTTCGTGTCGTTACGAAGGTTATCTGAGACCATTATTGTAAGATCCGAGGAACATCTTCGCTGACTAACTGACCTCGAAAGCGTTGGGTGGGTGGGCCTTGGACATATGACTCCAAGTTGACGATAGCAGAATACGCAGGCGCATCCTGTATGTCCAGATAGCTCGGGCTCGAGGGCTTGCCAGTGAGCAGGAGAGCTCCGAAGCTGAACAAGAAGACGCCTGTCAGAGTTACGCAGATTGTCCTGAGAGACCGCATTCTGCCTTTAGCTGACAATGGTTTGGCAGGGAACATGGGAATAAACCCTAACTTTCCAACAGTCACAGATATAGACTCGCAACCAGTCGAGCGCTCGCATGCTCAGCTACCTGCTTTGAGAGGCGGAGATCGAAAGGCAGCGAACACTGCTTGCTAGTGGACGAAAACAGATGGTTTTAGCCTAACATACATAGGTCACAAAGCTCGGCGTTAGGAGGACAATAGAAGCACTTGCCTTACTAGGCAGGTTCCGAGCTTACATCAGGCCATTTGAAAATGGGTATTTCGGTGAGATGGTATATATGGGCAGTGTAAAGCTAGATATGTGTGAGGGTATATTGGTAAAGGTATCTCAATCTGCAAAACACAAAACTAATAGTGAAATACTTTTCTTCAAAGAGTGTGTCCATCAATCAAACCAACCCGCATCTCTCATCTCCATAGCCAGATTGCCCCACTCGCACCCGCCAGCCTTGCGCCCCGCACACTCCGTCGCGAATCGCAGGCATTCGTCGAGCTTCCACCGCGCGGTGACGTCTAGTTCCTTCTCCTCCGCTTGCACGGGTGCGTATGGTGCACCTGGAAGAATGCGCCGGCTGAGGGACCAGATCATCCCCGCGACGAATGCGGAATGTGCACCTTCGTCGTCTTGCGAGTCCTCCGACGGCGGTGGCAAAGGCTGCGTGTGCATAGAGCTCTGTACCTGTTGCGGGGGACGTGCGTTTACGTGGTTGTGTCCGTTAGTATGAAGATGAGGGTTGGGGAGCGAGTGCGGCAAGGATGTCCCGCGAGTGGTATGCGTGGACCTCGCGTCGTCGTCATCGTCATCATCGTCAAGTGGATGAAAGGACTCTCCCGCGGATGACGTGCGCCCCCTCGGCTCGTCTTCGTGGTCTTCTGAGTATCCACTGTCACGATTTCTGGCAGATGAGATGCCGGTGGTGAATCCGCTTGAGTTCTGGCTGTGGCGGCCAGCCCAAAATTCTGACCCGCTGCGCACGCTCTCGACACCCTCGGCGGTAGAGATTATGGAGTGCAAATTGGAGTCGGTGTGTGCATGGGATCTGTACCCTATCGGGGGTGGAGACCAAGAGGAGGACTGGAGGTACTCACACGTGGGGAGGGAGAGAAGGGCTGAACCAAGTGCACCTCCATATAAGACGAGGAGTGCGTGTGGAGGTGCATGTCGTGCGAGTGCAAGGAGAATAGCGCGTGGTGAAGGTGGACCAGGGTTGGTGGCGTTAGGATGAGGATTGGAGAGTGAGGGGAAGGTTTGCGCTGAAAGGAAGATGATGTCTGCATGGGGGATGAGCTGGTTGCATAAAATGGTCAAACAAAGTGCGCGTAAGAAAAGTTCAAAAAGGACTTACAGCTTCCACACCTTCTCGTGCTCTCCTGCCGAGATCCACGCTAATAACACAATGTGCTCGCCACTTTCGCTCGCGGGCAAGACCATCTACTCCAAGAATGTTGGAGAGCGTGGTTCTGATGCTTCGTCCTTCAAAATGCAGCCAATCAAAAGGCGCAGGTGAAAGTGGACTTTGAGTAGGCACGATCGCCATATGTGGAGCGGTGCTTCCTGCTGGAGCTGTTGCAGGTCTGGAAGACATACTATGTCTCGCAGGTGGAGAAGGAGCATATGCATTCGGGAAGATGGGAACGGGCGAAGGTGGGTTTGGAGGTGGTTGAGGGGACTGGGAATGAGCCATACCAACGAAGTTCTCTGGTGCCAGAACAGGGCCGAGCAATGCAATAAAATCTTCATGGGAGACCTCTGGAAGCGGATTGTGATTTATGACAGTCCTTTCACCAGTATCACGGGCGTGCATTACCCATGCAGATGGAACACCAAGACCGGGCCAGAGTTTGCAGTATTTTGTGCGCACTCCACCAGCTTCAAGTTCATCTCGAAGTCGAATTCCGTCGGGCGACGCGCCCAAACTCGTTATGAGCATAGGTTCCACGGCAGCAGGAAGCGCTGCCAAAAAACCGAGTACATGTCCAGCGCTTCCACCACGTGCGGTGGACACTGCCTGTGCACGAGATGCAGTACCCGGAACTGGATGTGAAGAGAGGTCCAGTGAATGCGTCAAGAATATCGTCCCTGTCGAAAAAATACGAAATGGTTTTAAATTGGAGGCTGATGGACTTGGCATAGGTGGGCTGGCGATGGGGGATGTTGGGGAATGGTTGGAGCTGGACGCTGAAATTGTATCGCGGCGCAGGCGAGCCATACTGTATGTTAATTTACGCGGCGTTTTAGTCTAACTGAAAGTGGGAGGACCAGTCGCGATCGCCCACGTCGGGGTCGACTGAAAAGAAGTCATTACTTAACGATTGTCGTAACTCATATGGACCCGAGAAACCATCTTCAGCTTCAGGTCCGACGGTCGTGATGGTCTACTCAGTCACTACTGACGATTTACATACGGCGCTCGCAGACTCATCAATCACTGATAGGTTCCACCGCATGTTCGTGAGTCGTAATAGCATACTCTTCCTCATAATAAATGAAAATATAGACGCCGGGACATTGTATCCTTCTAGATTTGACTAGCGCTATGCCACGAAGGTGAGTAAGTGGCAACTGAAGCAGTTACAGATTACAGCAGTATCTAATGAAAGTGTTTGATATCAAGGTTCGAATGATTTGCCTTGAATATCCGGGGCGCCATCCTAGAAGACGTCCAAAGATAATGACATCCCCTTATCGACTGAATCTCGGGAGATAGATGAGCAGCACATGTCAGGTGAGCTACCTGCGGACGGAGAGAATATGTAGGGGTTCCGACATGCACATAAATATCAAGATCGCACGCCATTCTTTCTGCCATTTATCTCGAGTGCTTGAACCCGTTCGCCTCTCACTGTTCGTCGACAAATCGAAGTAACTTTTATTAACATGTCTATGCCGAAGAAAATGCCATATGGTGAGTCTAGCTATATTCCGTAGGAGGGTACTCACTCTGACTATGTGCTCAGTGAGGCTGGGGAATTCTGGCCTGAAGGTGTCCAGAATCATACTTGGGACCATGCAGTACGGCAACAAGGGATGGCAAGACTGGGTTCTCGGAGAAGATGAAGCGGTCGAACACATCAAAGTTGCGTAAGTTATCAGTCTCAATAATACGTACACGGGCCCCCTGATCACTAGGACCAGTTACGAAGCAGGAATTCAGACTTTTGATACCGCTGATGTAAGTCACTTACCATTACTGTGGAACTTGTTGTATCAACTATTTCTTATGTAGACATATTCCAATGGTTACTCGGAAGTTATTCTTGGACGGGCGATCAAGAAATTGAATTTACCCCGCGACGAAATTGTCGTCATGACCAAGGTATGTGTCCTATTGGTGTTCTGCAGCTCTCTCATCGCATTTGCCTCGAACAGGTGTACAATGTGGTGGGACGTGAATACAACACCCACCAGCTTGCCGGGCGCAAGGACCCAGATCAGAATGGTTATGTGAATCAGCATGGCCTCAGCCGGAAGATCGATTTTGAGGTACTGTGACTTTCTGAACTCACGAAACAGCACATCTTCGCAAGCGTCAAAAAAAGTCTGGAGCGGCTTCAAATAAATCATATCGACCTTCTACAATGTAAGTCTAGCCATCAATATACTCTACTGCTTTCTCATGCCGCTTATTCATCTGCAGGTCACAGATTCGACAATGAAACACCGATTGAAGAGACGGTTACTACATATTTTCTAATTGCGTTCCTCCGCTGACTTTGAGAAGATGCAAGCACTGCACGACGTAGTCAAGGCCGGCTATGTTCGCTACATCGGAATGAGTTCTTGCTGGGCGTATCAGTGTATGTGCACCTCATTCTTCTGCAGCGTCGGTCTAACGTTGGTTTGTTGTCCAGTCCAAGCGATGCAAAGTCAGATCTCAATCAGGTGTACATACCGTCTTCTGACCTCGAATTAATGCAGACTACGCGATCACAAACAAACTCACTCCCTTCATCTCCATGCAGAACCACTACAGTTTGCTCTATCGCGAGGAGGAGCGCGAGATGTTCCCTACACTCAAGGTTCTTCTATAGTTTTGATGACATCAGCGTTGTGACTCACAACAATGAAGATGTTTGGTGTCGGCTCAATCCCATGGTCCCCACTGGCTCGTGGTGCCCTCACACGCCCCCTTGGACAACAGACAAGCAGAGGCCAATCTGATTGGCAAGTATTCCGAAATCTTCTCGGACTGGTTATCTGATGCGTTTTCACAGGTTCATTGGGAACTATGCCCAAGCGTCGGCTTATGAAACCATCGTCACCCGGTATGCTGATTCAGCGCTAAGAAAAACAACGATCCTGACAGGCTTATCAGTGTCGAGGAACTTGCCAAGAAGAGAGGTGTAACCATGGCTCAAATAGCAATAGCATGGATCCTGACCAAGGATGGTGAGTCATTTTCACGTCCGTGTGCGTACTCGATCAATGAAATTATTCCCACAGGAGTATCGGCTCCCATCGTCGGAACTACGAGTCTTGAAAATTTGAAAGACATCATTGGTAAGTCGCGATATCTACATGAAGAGTTTCTTGCGCCATTGACGCCGGACCCAAGCTGGAACCGATGTGAAACTTACAGCAGAGGAGATCAAATATCTTGAGGAAGAGTACAAACCTACTGCTGTGATTGGTCACTTCTGAGCGGTTGGATGTACGCCTCTGTATATATATTAGTCTTGATTCGCTGTTTACTCCGAAAGCATTCAATAAACGATATCTGGTAACAAACGTGAATAACTGCGTGTCGAAATGACGAAGGGCGAAGATACTTTCAACTCTATCACGGTCGGTGGAGATCGGGTGGAGGTGGCATTATGGATCAACGTAAAAACAAAAATTGACTTGAGCTCGAGCACGCGAGTGACATCAATCAGGCTGTTGCCAATCGCGGTACATAAAGTTATCCTCCATGAGAACAAAGATTGCTTTGTGAGGGAATGAACGACTCAGCGTCGTCGATCATCTATGGTGGAGGTTTTTTTTCCAAAGCGGATATGTCCTCTATAATTGGTCTCGGTTACATGAGCTAAATCGTGCGAAGAAATATTTGGAACTCCATACGCAGAGGATATAGGATGATCGATATGTCACATTTCGAAGAGCAACACTTCCCAAATCCATTACCCCTCAAAGTCGTAGGACAAGGAGCCCGGAGCAGTGACTGCAGCAATAAGCACTCAGTCTCACATTGTAAAACCAGCATCTCCACCGCTCACCGCTCAACTCCTCCAATACTGCGCCAAATCATGAACCCGATCCAGCACAACTGTGAAATACGACGTCTCATTCAACAACGCCTCGAAATGCTTGATCGCCTCCTCCTCCGTCAAGTCCAGCCGGAGCTTCTCCTGGATCTGCTCATGCACGTCGCGGTGCTTGATGTCTGGAATGTTGGCGTCCACCATCAGCGCTACCAAGTTGAGAATAAGGTTGGCACTTTTTCAGAGGATCGTAAAGGCGGTGGAGCAATAGTTTTTGAATCGCGCGTAGTGTGTTGATTGCGCGCCGCCCATGCGGTCGACCGTCTCTCTGCAGACTTTGACGGGAGGAAGAAATGGCTTGGAATCACGACCAAGGTTGTACCCAAAATCGACTGCGTTAAAATGTCAGTAGCATGAAACGTACAGGACCAAATCATACTGACCATGGAAAAAGTGACCTGTGGTGCCAATGTTAGAAATTGAACACGAGTTTCACTTACCGTCGGGTGTCAGTAGAATGTTGTCCAAATGCCGGTGGCCTACGCCTAGTAGGTATGTCACAACACAGTACCCAGCTGCCGATAAAGGCTATTAGTGCGCGCCACACTCCCAGACTTCGCTCTCAAATAGTTCAAGAGCGTCCCATTCTCACTGATGATCGCCGCGATAGTCTTGCTGAGTATAAATTGCACCATACCCTGCAACGGTCCAGTCGCCAGCACATCATAGGGAGTGAGTTTCAGACCCAGATTCTCCTTCCTGAGCAACTGATCCATGAGCGTGAATGGCTGGAGAACTAGCTAGTCCTGGCACATGACATCCCCATCTTTAAAAATAACAGGGTACTTCAAGCCGTCGGAACACTAGAAATACAACAAGAAGGGGAAGAGATTTGACTTGAAGACGGACGACTTCTCAGCGTTGATGCCCGTAATCTCTATGCGTGCATTGAACGGCAGAGGTAGAGGAGGGCTGTTGACGAGCCCGTTCTTGGAGTCATTGATAAAGGAGCGGAGTTTTTCCATTTTCTTGGGTCGTGGGTCTTCAGATGTGCGCAGCTCCTTGGCACGTTTGGCGAGTGTGTTGACGAGGACGCCTTGCCGTCGCATGAGCTCGCGGCGTTCGCTGCCATTCTCCGACTAAGGAACCGTTTCGTCAGCGAGGGTTACACGAGCGGGAGTCCGATTACCTCTAGAATCTTACATCCTATCTTCTAATTCCACCTCCACTATCAGATCCCAATACGCCGGTTACCTAGCGTATGGTTTTGTACTCCACGTGCGATCAAAAAGTCCGTCAGCCCGCTGTCGTCATAAGTTATTGCGCTTGTTGTCAATCGACTCGAACGCTGCTCCCTAGCGGCACTTTCAAATTTCAGCGCCTGCACGAGTTGTAAGAGATACAAGAAAAGCTCCTACAAAGGCATCGGTGCCGCTATCACTCAGGGGAAAAAAGATGCTTGAACTTCATCATCTGCGCGGTTAAGATGCCGTACTGCAAACGCTCTTACTCTCGGTCCACGATCCCCGGTCCGAGGAGCTCCAAAGGGTCATCCGTGTCGACCTCCGTCCACATCGGCAGTAGTTCCTCAACTGCTTACTTGATTTCCGAAGGATCGCGCCAAGTGACAGACTTGAGGAACTTGGTAAGCCCACGCTTGTCCCGTGCGAGGTAGAAGCGGAATATTTCTGAAGGCCATATCATCTAGCCAGTCCGACTTTTGCAAGTTGCCACACTCGTATTTCTTCACGAGCTGGGGAGAACATAACCGATGAGTGACAGTACCATAGAGCTATGGCGTTACCTACCTTCTCTAAACGACCCATTTCATCCCTATTGCCAATTTTACTGAGAGTCTTTGTCTGCATTGAGCCGTCTGCGTCTTGACCGGCCCAGCGCAACAAGCGATGTTGTCCTCAGCGCAAAGTTCTGATGCAATGACCGTATAAGCAGCCTTACAATGCGAAGTAAATATAGCTGATGGACCATTTATTCCAAATATCCTAAACGTTGAGCCACCGACAGGCACTGATGTGCGCGATCCCCCGATATCCCGCACAGTGAATGTAATCTGTGAGCTCAATGGGAGGTCGCAGTACCGAATGGGCAACGTTATCCATTCGTTCCACCTGTATAGATAGTTAGCCACAGTAAAAATGACGATGGTATAATGCGCACGTATAGTTGTTCTTGAAAGCTTTAAAAGATGAGCGGAAGGGTGTCATTAGCGGCTTGTTATCTGTCAGGAGCTGGTAGGAGACAAAGAGGTCTGGGTTCTCGAGTAGTTCTGAAGCGGATGGTTGTGGTGTTGATCCCTCTAACTGAGAACTATGGTGCTGAGTGTGTACAAATGACCCGGAAAATGACTGGTACGTAGTGCGTACAGCGGAAGGTGACAGGAAACTTGAGATCAGGTAAGCTTCGCAAAAGTGAAGTCGTCTCGGTTGTCCTTGTCCATGATCAGCGTACTATTCAAGAGCTATATGACTTCGAGACTTGATGCGTGGCGTGTCACCGACGATTCACAAGACTTTAAAGACACTAATACGTCCAGACTTTATGTTTGAGATCTTCATGAACGCGTCAAAAGGCATCAAAGTTCGACACTAGGTGAAAGTCGGAACTCGGGAAATTGATCGCATGAATTTCTGGTCACGTGGGCTTAAAGTTATATGTCGTAAGTCGAACAAGACGTTGTGAACACGTTCGCATGCTTTTTGACTCGAACCAGCGCTACGAAATTCCAATCCCGCTTGATAACATGAAAAAAGAGTTCAAAGGAGACGATTCTGGGGTAGAGGTGAGTGTCTGATTTGCCCAAGTTTATACCCTCTCATTCACCAGTATGTGACTTGCCTAGGAGCCCGCATCCGCACTTGAAGGAGGTGACTGGGAAGATATCCCAGACGAGAACGTCAGTCCAGAGCGGCTCGATAGCTTCGAGTCCTCCAGTGCAACCGGCACTTTTACAGATTCCTCGAGGTCGAGGCGTCGTTCGAAACCCGTCTTCGTCGCTGACACCGTTCGGCGTGGTCGCGCACCACCTCCACGACAGAAGCACAAAAAGAGCCCTATAGTGGACAAAGAGCAGATAAAAGAAGCGCTTTCCATCGGGGCTCGTCACTCGAGCAATTATATTCTTGACGTTTTCCTTCGAGCAGTACGGCTTCTGCGTATACCGTTGTCAATAATGCTCTTCCTTTGGATGCTAGCATTCGTGATGATACGCCTTTCGGGTGCGTTGCGCACAGCGTTTGCCCCGATGTGTTACCTTCCTTTGGTATCGAGGTCGGCGCTGTGTGCTCCGCTAGACCCCAATGCTTCGCATATTCCACAATGGGCGGATTTTCCGCATCTTGTGCGAGTCCAGAGCTCGACCTTTGAGCAGCTCTTGGACGGGTCGGTCGGAGGATCTGAACTTTCACTCGAAATCCGGAAGGCTGAATTCGCGACGGCTGACCTTGCCACACTCGTGCGACATAGCGACCTCAAATCTAACGACGTCCTAGCTGATCTTTTGGCAACGTTCGTCAAAGATGCCAAGAAGACCGCTAGGAGTCTCACAAAGCTCAGCTCGAGAATTGGGGGCGCTGTAGACAAGTAAGTAGCCGCACGTTAGGCTTTGAATTCATGCTCATGTCCGAAAGTGTCATGGCAGTGAATGGGTATGCGATGCGTACCATAGAAGATGCGGAGAAGGATGCACCACCGCCGTATTCGCTCATGGCTTTAATTCCGTTCCGTACTGGACCCACGACCCAAGAGGTGACAGTCGGCGCATTCACCAGTGCGATGGACATCTTCTCTGTAGCCATTCAACGGCTCATTCTGGAAGCCGAGATATCCCTGCACAACTTGGATATACTGGAGGAAGATCTGTCCTCCATACGTGAAGCTGTGATGCGCGAAGATATTTCCATCACAGCTGAGAAGTCCGAGCTTTTGGAAGAGCTGTGGACAAAGTTTGGCGGGAACAAACGTGCACTAAGGGATTATGAGAGACGTCTTTATTTGCTTAAAGACCTTGGCGACTATCGGAAACAAGCACAGGCACATGTCGTTGCCGCGTTGCATACACTACATTCGATGAGCGAGGACTTGGAGGATTTACGAGAGAGGGTGGCGGCACCTGAACTGGTTGATGGACGCATCCCACTTCGCGTGCATATCGAGAGCATTCAGTCCGGTCTTCAGCGGCTACAAGATGGCCGGGTGAGAGTGAAAGAGAGGGAAGAAGAGGTGATGAGAAGAGCATCGGGGCTCGGTACCGATTGAGTCGAGAGGCACGTCACATTGGGAAGCTTTCTTCGATTGCGTGTGCTTAAGTTGTATTACTAGCAGCTATCTACAATATATATATACGATCGGGTGATTTGAGGACCAACTCGGTTACCTCGGTGAACACCTGGACTGGAGACACATGGGGTAGTGGAAGATTTCGCTTGTTATCAGGGTTTTTTGCAAGATAATTGGATAGCGGCTCCGGAGGCACTTCGACAGGTCATGTCACGCGTGTGCAATCCAATGGATAAAGGCCACATGAAAGCCAAGTGAAAGCAAGTCGAGAACATAATTCACGGTGATTCCCGATTCCCAACCTATGACCATGGGATTGGAACATCTAGCTACGTGGCAATAGTAATATAACTCACGAACACAGCTACGTGTACCCACACACACATAAATGATAGATGATTCATGGAACCCTCAGTCCTCGAGGCTCTGAGCACGTCACATCAGCAAAATAGGAAAGTTTTGTAGACCAAGACAGAAAACGAACCTCTTCGGTAATTAGATGTGTGACTGCACGCCCAGACCCTGCGCAGTGAGAAAGGTGGACTGTGGAATCAGGCGTTGTGGTCAAGATGTGGTAATTTAAATCTTATTGTGGTTATGTAAATTATTGGATATAACGGGTAAGGATCGGGTAATCACAATTGTGGTCTTGCATTCACCAGTGGACTGGTCAAAGTATTATTATCATGACAAAACGAGAAGCCTACCATCCCTCTTTCCCCCCACCACTACCTCAAGTTATACTTGTGCTCCTTTCTTCACAAAGGCGCTTAAAGAGAAGTCACTGATAACAGACAGACACTCATATACTAGTACTGTATAGCCACACGTCAAGGTGCATATCCTCTGTCCCGCAGTTAGGCACAATGATTACTGACATATCTTTCAGAGAGCAGCCCTCTCTTTTTTGCTCACGAGAACCCACTATTTGAGCTTGGCTTCAAGCCACTACATCATCCACTGACAATCCGCACCTAGTAACGTACCGGTACGTGATTGACGTCAAATACATTCTATAACCTCACCTGTAGCATGCAATTGCTTATCGCGTTTTGATTCTTCTCTAGATACCTTGCCTCGAGGATAGTACTGTTTGATCGCAGAGTATTCATGGACTTTGCCGCGGTGCGTACATTCCACTCATGACTCACTCACCCGTCTCAATAAACCTGCAGGCTGGTGCTTCAGCCTACCATCATGGACCTGTATCTCCCGACGTAAGTCGACGCCTCCAGTTTGTGAACCCAATGCTCACCTCATTACAGGCGTGGAAACGTGCCGTGTACCGGAGTGCTCCTCAGCATTTCTACGTTGCAGTACTTGATCCGGAAAAGCAAGGTAAATTTACTCAGTTTATGTCGAATCCTGTTCATGTTCGTTTCAGGCGGCAGCTATAGCTACGGTCTCCGTATTTGTCCCGTTAAGGACGATAACGCATCCGTTTCCGCCCATTCAACTTCTTCGAAAAGCTCGCATTCGGAGTATGAAATATGGCGAAAATGGGAGGACTGCCTCTGGTTTCAAGACACTCTTGAGAGTGAATATACTCTTATGGCAAGAGAGAAACGTACGCGTCTGGCCGCAGGCAAAGGAGTGAAAAAGGACGGGATGTACATCCAGAGTGACCAGGCAGCTTCTTTCGAGTCACTCCCTCCGGGCCCCGATCCTATGTCCGTCGCCCGTGACATTCACCAGCACATCCCGAAGCTGACCAAGAAGGGAACCCTATTCCGCGCGAGCCAGGCTACCATTGACCAACGGTTCAATGAGTTTAGTGCCATGATAAACGCCTTTTTTCAGAATGAACTCCCCACGCTCTTGAAAGAGCTAATGGCCACCCGAACCTTCACTGATTTCTTCGGTTATTGGAGACGCGATCATGACCTCGCTCTCAAAATACAGAGAAGTCAGGCCTCTCCCGCGAAACCTCGTCGCTCTGTGTCTAGTAGCATGCTTTCTGCTCATTTCTATGCCTCCACTCCGGCAATGTCAGACGTCACGCCGCCCTCCCCGTCTGTGGACAGCTCGCACAAGCGGCTTCCCAAACGTGACTCAAGTACTTCAGAGAATTCCCTGCAAGATCAGCCCACCGCGCGGACACGAATGAATGGTCATCCTGCTGGCTTAACGATATCGCTGCAGTCACGAAGCTCAAAATCCACTTTATCTTCATCGTCTTCCTCTTCGACCTCTCCATCTCCCGTCACACCTCGTCGACCTGGCCGCACGCCAATGATTGTTACGCATGAAAATCCGATCACATTTGGACATGACCCACAGCACACATCTGACAGATACTCATCGGAGCGTCGAACGTCGATACTCCAAGCCCTCCCAGAAGATAGAGAGGTTGATATTGGCAAGACTGTACCTACCGATTACGAGCAGACGCGAAGACGAGCAGGGTCTGCGGCAAATAGGACCGCAAGAGTTTTTGTGGCCCCTCCAGACAATCCTTCTGACTTATCCGATGATTCAGAACTTCCTTCAGACGGTGCGCCTCCAATTTTTTTTAAATTTAAATATCCAATACTGACCGCAAAGCAGCGGCATCCTCTCGGTATGCCAGATCCTCCCGGCTGTCAACCACCTCTATTTCGTCGTCTCGTGCTGCAGCCTACCTTGCGGAGCTCGGTGTTGACTTTACGCTTCCACACCCTCACCCGGAACGTGCGCACCGCCCACGTGCCTCGATGTGCAGTATGGCATCATACAGGACTGATTCCTCTGCCGATGCAATTATTCCCCGATCTGTTGCTCAGTCTTCGACTCTCCACCACTCACCCTCCTCAGGGACTCGACAATATCGTCACTCCATGCCTTTCCCAGACGAAGAGGAGTGGGCGGAACGCGAACCATGGGCTGATGAATCGGCTTACGGAGAGGACGATCTCCTTGATGCCTATTTCTATGGTACGTGTGATACACATCTTTGTCTGACCGATGTTTTGACTACCGTTGCTACAGACGCGATACCACCGGCATCAGTGGCCAGTTCTCAGACACCAACTGAAGATAACCGCTTCCACACACAGCAGCGTGACTCGTATCCACCATCAGCGTACCCTCTGCGACGCGCATCCATAACGACATCCATATCCAGCGGATCAACGGGATCCAGTGACGGTTCAGCTATCTCTATCAAAGCATTATACGAGAACAACATTATCATGCTTCGCGTTCCACGCTCCTTGTCCTTCACTGAGGTTCGTCATCGACTTTATGACAAATTTGTACGGCAGGAGGGCGTGCCACTTTCGGAAAGCTTTGTCGTGGCGCTTCTCGTTCCCGCTCCAGCCATTGAGAAATCTGGAGGTCGTCCCTACGCTGGATCGATATCTTCTGCGGCCGCGGCAGATAAGGATAATGTGGTGCTGCAATTCGTGAAGTCCAACGATGACTGGGACCAGGCAATATGCAAGTATGGTAACAAGGTCCTTGTTCGTGTCATCGGCAGCCGCACATAGCCTGCTTGACTTATGTATGTATTCTTCCAAGCATTTATATCTATCATGGGCACTTTCGATCTTTGACTTTTTGCAGAAATTTTGGGTTTTAACTTCTTTCCAGCATAAATGATTTCTTTCGTTTCAACTAGTGATACCCACTTTCCTTCACCAATATTCGATTTTCGTCCAATGTTTCAATATTTGCTTTTATTGGATTTCTTTATTACGCTTCGTTTCTAGCTTCAGCCGCGTTTGTACGTTCATAGGATTGTACTCGCGAGCTCATGGGGGGATTCAAGTTGTAGAATAACGTCCTTGTTATAGCATATCACACATTATCTACTTCATACTAATATTATGACAAGCTTTGCAAGCAATTATACAAATATACAATCAAGCACCGACAGCTTGCGGGGAAGGCGGAAGTTTCGGTGCTACAGCAGGAGGTGCGCCCATGGGCAGCGGTCCTCTTGTCCAGTCTGGTATAACATTTCTTGGAACAAATTCAGAAGCAGGAGTAACCATCACGACATCGTCATCCTGGTCGGTTTGTGCTGGATCTGACTCATCCCATTTCTCCCGTGCAACTTCGACGCCGCCCGTTTTTAGTGCCCTAGAAAAGTCATCATCAACATATAATAAGACAATGTGAGGGAATACGAGAACATACCCTGCTAGGGAGCCACCCACCCACGCCATAGTAGCAGGTGTGAAAGCCGGCGCTTTCCCTGCATTCACATTGGCACGGGTGCTCGATGAAGTTACCGGTGCCGGATTATTGAGGATGGCAAAGTGTGGTACTAATGGGCGTAATGTAGCGTAGCGATCATATGTAGGTCTAGACCGTGTGGATAAGGTGTCTAGCGGTGCAGTGGCACGCAACAGCTCCGCATGTAACCGAGGAATGAACCCGGGAAGCACGGCTGTGCCCCCTGTGATGAGAATAGAGGATGCCAGAGTTTTACGAAGATCGAGTGGGACCTTCGAACGTGGTGAATGGCGTGATCATGGGATGAGGCGATTGGATAACAAACCTTGAGTAAAGCATCCAGAATTACTTCTGCGACACTACTTTCGTCCACGTCGCCTCCTTCAAACAGCACCTCGGCAGCGCGTTCGCGGATCCAGCCGGGGATTATGAGGGTTCCACGCCCAGTCCCTGCCTGCTGAGAAACCGGTGGAACGACGCGTATGCGAAGATCCGTGGCGGTGGAGTGACGCATGTACATATTCGCGATGACCTGCAGATGATTTTCATTTCTGGCTTCTCCACCGGAGATAGGGTGCGTCGGATGGGAGATAATTGAGAACTCGGACTCTGCTGCACTTTCTTGGCCGAGCGAACCGCGTGAAAACTCGGACTCGGACATGGCGGGGTCGCTTGAGGGAGGAGGCTCATGTTCTGAAGGATCGTCGCCTGGTGGGGAGGATGCGCGTGCATCGCCGAAAGCTGATTCTAAAGCATCTGACACGAAGCAACAGCGTGTCTTGATGTCCTCGATAACAGCATCCGTTAGTATCTCTTGTGGCACACGGGTAGTGCGATTGGCTGCGGGCACGTTGACAGCTGCACTGAGTGAAGTTGGTGGAGGGAGGTAAGAGCCAAATAAGAGGAGCAGTGCACGGATGTGGGACGAAAAGCGAGAGCCTGCGAGTGGTGTTGTTCGGAGTTGGGGAAAGAGAGGACGTGCTGCGAATATCTAAGAGAATGTGTTAACATAAAAATATGACAGGTTCGATCTATCTTACAGGTAAAGCTGTCGATTCTAGATGGCCGCAATCCAGGACGAGACCTGTTATTCGTCCAACAGATAACAGAGACAACAGATGACTTGATGCGAATGATATTGAGGGGACCTGCCACCTTATGTCTACATAACCGCAGCCCGCAGAAACTGAGCACATACCTGGAGGTTACTAAAGAGGATGCGAGCTAACATATCCTTGATGTACAGCGGCATTAATGGATGCTCAACCAAGATCACCTTTCGGGCTTTGGGTTCTGCAAGAAGTGACCTTCGCGATCTATTGATGCAAGTGCCAGCGACAGTTCTGCCCACTTACTCGTGAAAAACCGAGCGCATACATCTCTCCAAGTTGATTGCTAATAGGTTGTCCTCCTCTGCCTTTTCTGCTGGGTCTGTAGCTCGACTGCAACTCCATAAGGAGCCATAATTTTTGGCGTCGGCGTAGAACACGTCTCTGGGCTTCCCTTCGCCACTGAATCCGACTTTCCAGATGCGTGAACCTGGATCGATTACAACACGATCCTCTGTGCCATAGAGAGAGTGACGCCTAGTTGTCGTGTAATGGGGAGATGCTTGAAGAACATGGGACCCTGCCACTCGAGTCGTTGTCGGCGTCGCAGGGGCGATGCCTGTCTTTGCTCTCGGTGTGACTGGGACAGTCGACATTAATATTCAGCCTAGAGTATGCTAGGGAGCATACAGAGCGTATACAACATTAATGACAAGACAAGCACTTGCTTTTTCGTGCACGTGATCAGTCACGTCGTGTCTTGATGGCGGAATGTCAAAGTATCATACATACAGTGTACACTAAGTTATCAACGCAGTTATGGTGCATGGATTTTCAAGTGGTAGCGTTAGAACGTGAAATTACAATGCACTAGCTCAGTTTCGGCGATAAGAAGCCCGAATTCTTTTTGACGCATCTCAGTGCGAGACAGTCTTTTCAGTCGCGTTTGTCGGACAGTGTCGGACAAGTATTGTAAGGCTTTCGAAATGCCAATGGGGCGAAGCGTTGAGGAGTATCAAGAACATTCTTGTGGAGGGCAGTGTAAGCAAGCTATACAAAAGCGCTCAAAAATGATGTCAACATCTTTTCTTGGACTGTCTTCCAGGAACGTGTTGGCCAGTCTCACATCCTTCAGACCGCCCGTTCTCATCACAGCAATCCCAAATAAATCCGTCCGGGTAATCCGCTCTGTTTTTCTTTGTGTCCATGGGACCATGACATTCTTCGTCCCAGTCTGGGAAATACTCCTCATCGACATCTAGTTCACCTTTTGAGACAATTTTAATCAGAAACACTGCTATTATGATGGGGATATCAATACTAACCTGGATGATAACAACACTCCTCGTCATCTCGTTCATCGCTCACGTCGTATTCCTCCTTGCAATTGACGCATCTTTCCCATCTTGGAATAGCCTTTCTCTTTTTGCCGTTCACCACCATGGCTTCCTTCACCAGTGCATTTTGGAACACCGGTATCTCGTCAGCGAGCCTGATTACTATCTTCCGAAGGCGTGCTTCGGACATGCCGTTGACCGCGTTTCTGAGCTCTTCGTGCGACACTGCTTCTCTCTCATCATCTGAGGTAGGTAGTATGTTTGATAAATCTATGACCTCCATGAACGTTGAGGCGAAAAGCTTTGCGACGTGGTTCTGCTTACCTAGCAGTTCTATTACTCAGTATTGCCCTATCACTGACTCACAGGCCCTCGTTACCAAGTCATCATGCATCAGGTCACGCTTTCATTACGTCTCTCAGTGGTTCAAACAAATATTACATACACGACATCGTTACTTTTCGTTCTGAAAACATAGAGGAAGGCACCAAACTAGGACATCAACCTACCTACCGTCAATCGTCGAACATAGATAGCCCACAGCTTCAAACGTTCCAGTTGCTGCCCATCCATCACGGCACCCCTGTTAGCCTGTTCATAATACGTGGATGCGGTTGTTCAACGTTAGATGTTGGTATGGAACACAGACTTTCTCATCAATTTGGCTTCCAAGGTAGCTGATGAATCATCGATCCTTTGAACCAGCACTTCTGGCAAGCGCTCATATCACCAAAGTGTCGTCTAGGGATTTTACGTCTCGTCACTCGTTCCAGCCTTGTGACCGGGAGTCAATACAGAACTTAGCCTGTGCCCTGCAGCCTCAACGTTCCAAACTGACGCCCATTTCCCAAGTGCCACTCATCTATTCCAGTGGCAAGCAAGCATATGAATGGTACCATGGAAATACCAGACGCCTCTCATCATCTCCAGGGCTCGTTTTTCATGCTCGGAATCCTGCTGATTGATTCTCAATTATTCGCCTCAGCTTGAAGAAGCTGTACAAGGTTGCCGATATATAAAATGCACCAGTGACTACTTGTGTAGGGGAGTATATCCACATCTACACACCGAAGACACGTGCATCGCGATGAGCTCCATTGGTGTATTTAAACTCGGACGGGTTCTGTGGAGTCTGAACGTGAGTAACACTTTGCTTGCCATTTCCAGCTAGTACTCACAACCTCTCAAGTATGCCAATGGTGCGCATTCTCTTTTAAGTTGTGTTGGCTATAATTTATACTAACGATCTCGTCCATAAAATTGTCGCAGTGGCTGTAACTTCGGCCTGGGTAACCTCGCATTAATCACCCGTAATACAATTACTGATCTATATCACCACAGGCATATGACTATTTCCTCACCTTGGCCGATGAGGTACTTTTAGATGTAATTTTTTCAACAGCCATACCGTCTTAAAGATGTAAACTATCGCAGGTGACATTTTTGAAGCAGTCGCAGTGGAAATGGGCGAAGCTGTTTTACGTTGTCTGCCGATATCTTACCTGCTGTTACTTGTCGTTGGAAATGCTCGGTAAGCGCCCTTACATAACTGACGTTAATCACTTTGATTCATGACATTCACAGTGGCATTTCAGCCAATGATGTCAATTCACGTGAGTCTTGCAACGACTGTGAAGCCGCACTTGAGTAACTAAGGTGTTATGGCAGATGTGTCAAGTGATATACGCCATAAATACCTGTGCGTTTTCTTCATTTGTCTAAGAAAAATAATTCCTGATAGATCTTTGACATAGATCTGGGAAGTTTCATTGTGGTGTGCGCGGAAGGTTTGTTGTTTTGACATCCCACGTCTGCAGATTCATTGAACAAACCTGCAAGGTGTCTTCGTGACCCGTGTTTGTGCAATTTGGGGATTTAAGAGGCGCATAGTGGCTCTATTCCTGATCAGTTTCTTGGTCAGTCCCAAGCTTCGGGTTTACTAGGATCCTTCATGTCAGTTGAATTTCAACCGCTTAGATGTACCTTAGTGCTGCCATCGTGGTTCTCTCGATCATCCGATCCCCCCCTACAAGTATGTTTCCCTGGACATTCAGGAAAGACTTCTTGCACTGAAACACTATTGCAGTCACTAAGTCTCCAATCCCTGTTACGAGCTGTCTTGAAACTGGCAAGGACAGAAACATCATAGTCCTCTACGTGATTCTAGTCGTGGCGGAGATCCGTGAGTACAGTCTCGTATGTTTCCTACGGTAATTGATAGTCCCAAGAAATATGGGGGTTCACACTGTACAAGGGCGCCACAAGCTGGCGTGAGGGTAATCGTAATCGCTTGTTAGAACAGCTGGTTCACCACAATATCATTTACCTGACCTGCGGACTCGGTGAGTTGCCTTCGTATTGACAGATTCCCAAGAAGTGCACAGCAGATTTTCTAATTTATGACCCACAGTCTTCTCCTTCGGAGTCATATTGACGACGGTACTTGTCAAGGTCGGTAGCGCAAACATATGAATAGAGCCACATGTATTGACGGCCAGTGAACCCGACAGGTGTCTTACGGCTTCATGATTGTGAGGTTTGTACGCAACTGGCAAGTTACTGTTCACGCCTTCCTTGTGACAAAGCTGTATCGTGGACTCTGGAGAGCGGACCGGCGACGTGCTTTCCTCGAATCTGGTTCCTTATCGCTTGCAACTTTTCATGCTGCACCTCGAGTGTCAGCTCAGGCGTAAAACTACCCTTTTTCTTCACCCTTTTTGAGCACAAAGAAATTGTACGTTCTTCATTCGTCACGATTCGTCACGACTACTCATTGAAGGCCGTGGTATTACAGTTGTGTGCGGAAGCAATGACCACTCTGAAACAAACCTAGGAGCTCCGCAACCTTCCAAATTCAAGCTGCTTTGATCGACGTATATCATATATCATGCGGGGATAAAAAAAACACACGGACAGAAATTTCACGGACTGCTCCATTTAATACTGCCTCCTCTAGTTCTGACTGATTTGCGTGTCCACAATTTAGAGATAGTTTTGTATCATATGGACATTACAATGTACCTACGACACGGACAGATAGCTGCAATACGTTCCAGACCTATCATGTACAGTCTACATCGGGCGCAACCCCAACAAGGAAAAGAAAAATCATACTAGGCAAGCACGCATCCAAGCACGGTCCACCGTCCTGCATAAGAGTGCATCCCTCCCTCTCCATAGGACGTAGGGGTCAAAAAACACGGTCCCATTTATAGACGACATACATGCACCATCATCTACTCATCAATACGGGGCGCGAGCGTCTTGGCCAATGCTGCTGTAGGGATATGGAGGAGGAACTGGGAGAAGCCCATGCAGAAACAGGCGTGTAGAACGTCTCATACCCCATCGTCGCCAGGGCCGGCGTTCCCAAACTTCCAAACACGGTCACCTCTTTTGTACAACACCACGGCAGAGCTAGGCCAGTTGGGGTAGACCTAAAATCACGAGAGTTACATACGATAGATAAGGGCCAGAGCCCCGCCTTACGGATAGGAGTCATACGATTGCCAGGCATAGGGTCCATGAATCCCAAGGGTCACTAAATAGAATCGAATCGAAAAAAAGTCTACGCAGGTGTGCCTGATGCCTATAAAGTAGGGAATTAGTTACAGTGTTAAATTTTAATGCACTAAATTCGCACACTTACTCAGCTAAGGCTGACATTGTCTTGTTCGCGACCGACACTCGTGCAGATAGTTGTGGCAAAGTTCCACTCGGGAGCGTGCAAGTGGCACGAGGCAGTATGATCCCACGAAGTTCAAAGAATCGCTTCAAGACAACCGCGGCAATCCAATGTCCCCGGCAGGTATATGGTACCCAGTCTCACATCCCTCTGGGTTGCTTTCATTACAGCACCTCCAGATGAAATCCTCTGGGTACGATCGGGGATCCCGCCGTTTGTGCCGTTCAACGTCTTTCTGGAGAAATCCTGTCGACGAGGGAAATCATTTAAGATGAAATAGTTCCTGATAATAGATGTCTGACTTACCTGGATGATAGCAGCATTCGAACGGCCCACGCACTGCGTTCATGTCGATTTTTTTCCCGCAGTTCACGCAAATATCCCAGCGCGGGCGCGATCTGACATCCACGCTCACTTCGGATTGAATGTCAGGGACATCCTCGATATTGTAGTCCCAGTTAATCACTGAATGGGCGGTCTTCCAACTGAATCTACTTCCAGCGTCCGAAGGCGAAGGACTTGAATATTTCTCAGAGTCCGTCGACACACTCTCTAAGCTGCAGCAAGCTTCGTTTGAGTCTGCATCTGACTTCGTGTCCATATGTAAAACATCCGAATCGTCCTTCGACAGCGCCTTCAAGGAGGCGAGCGATTGCATAAGAGACCGTTGTAGTTCAGGTATCTCATCGGCGAGCTGAAGTACGAGAGCGCGTAATTGCTCGGGAGACGCTGTTTCAATTGAAGAGAGCAGGTGCTCACGGAATTCTGCATCTTCGGCCGTCGATTGACTGTGCTCTGCCTCTGTCACGTCAAAATCGACTGTCAAGTTATTAAGAACAGATTCCGGGAAGTCCAAGGAGTGTGGGCGAGGCCCGGAGGTAGTGAAGAAGCGTGACAGGCTCACGAAAGCTGACATTGAGATGGCCCTACCTTCCCTGCAGGAAGACGAGGAATTACTCTTCAACTTGTCAGACAATCATTCGATTTTCACTGAAAGCTGTGCAGCAACATTTCGCTTCCGCCGGTTATTACGTCTCGGACCAGCTCGGACCACAACTTGAATGATCCTTTCGGCCGCGAGGAAAGTCCATACTTCGTGGTGTTTCTGGTCTCTGGAGTGGTTTCATAAACAGAAGTCTTCGAAACTCGTGGCCAACATATAATTAATTCAGGAGGGCCGGGAACTGCCGACCGAGTCTTCCAGCATGCAACACCGTGACCATGATCGCGACCCATTGAAAGTCTGGTTCTTATTTACAGGTGACTATGCATCTGGCCCCAGCTATATATTACCAGTTTCAGGCGACTCTACAGCGACTCTCGTGATGCCAGCATTCTCCAATCCAACGTGATGCCAGGTGGCCAACCAATATAGTCTTTCGATACAAACATACCCTGTCCACTTTTTGCGCGGTCTATCCCGCGATCACTTGGCAAGCGTTTTGGCATGCCTCCCTTCGTTCCATGAATATGAGGCAATTCCTTCTGGCTTGCGGAAGCATGGCTCGTCGGGCTTGATGTCAAGTCGCTACTCAGTTTCTATGCCTCACCAAGGCTGAGCAGGTGGGACCACAGAGAAGCAATCGAGACTTCTTCCTCGGCCCCTTATCAGCAGTCACCCACTTGACGCGTTTATGTATCATGGGACGTACTTGTTCAGCGTTTACACATGCCCTGTGACCCCTGTCGGGATTTCTAGGATTTTTCGTCAGTGTGGCTTGTCTATTAATCATTTATGACAACCTCTTTTCCAATTCCAGTGGTACTTCGGTAATCGGGACCGATGGGAAGTAATACGTACCGTCATTCAAATCAGGTGTTGTGATATTGAATAACCAGTACCTCGTTCATGAGTCCCCATCGAGAAGGGTGAGTGACAAGCGTCAGTTTGAACACTGACATTAATTATTGAAAAGCACTGGAGTTTGATCATGGGCTGCTTTGTCCCCGGATGCGGATAACATCTGGCGGGTTTTCCGTTTCAGTCCGTGTCATCTGGAATGCTTGGTAGGGTCAGAAGCACTCGTATGACCATTATTGTACGTATGAGTACAAGTTCATAAATCGTGCAACTAACAGCTATATACTCACCCGTCTCCCATGGCTCAACCCTCACAAATGTCTGAAGGAAACCAATCAGGCGAGGGGGAGCTCGTTGAAGCAGCCCCTCTGCCGACACCTCTGCCAAAAATTCAGCTGGCAATCCTTCTCCTTGTCCAGATGCCCGAGCAACTGACAGCCTCTGTGATATACCCCTTTGTAAATCAACTGGTCAGGTCCACAGGTATTACAGGTGGAGATGAGCGTAGAACGGGCTACTATGCAGGCTTAATTGTCTGTTGTCTTTTAGCGGAGTCTCGGTCCCTCTACTGATGGAATTATTTTAGGAGTCTATGTATTATACGGTCGAGGCTATCACGGTTCTGCAGTGGGGTCGCGTGTCTGACCACATCGGAAGGAAGTCAGTGATCCTCGTTGGGCTTTTCGGGGTTACCTTGTCTACGGTCTCCTTTGGATTATCGAAAGAATTTTGGATGATCATCCTCAGCCGTTGTGCACAAGGTGCTCTCAATGGTAATATCGGTGTGGTCAAATGCAACATGACCGAGATCACTGACGCCTCCAATATGGCGCAAGCATTCGCATGGCTACCGTTGGCATGGGCAACTGGTTATACGCTTGGGTTTGTCTAGCCACTGACCGCCGTGTATCTCGTAAATTAATTTCTGACTAGATTCCTCTTTGGAGGGGTCCTCTCAGATCCAGCAGATAAATGGCCAGACTCCTTCGGACGCTATCAAATATTCCATCAGTATCCCTATTTTCTACCCTGCATCGTTGCCGGCAGTGTATCGACAGCGTCCTGGCTCATTGCCTTGCTATTTCTTAAAGAGGTATAGTGATTCAGCTATCGTATCGTCCACAGTGCTTACAGAATGACTTCTCAGTCGACACGCGGAACTGCATCCAAAAAGAAATCCGTGAGCCATAACGATGACACGAAAAATTCGGTCATGCAGGCTGCAACCATCGATGACAAGCCTGAAATAGACACTCCGGTCGACATGCTACCTCGCATGCTACATGACGCAGAGATCGCCAACCCAATTGCCAGTTCCCTTGAATCTACAAGGTCCGATTTTCGTTCCATTCTCATCCCACGCGTCATAATACCAGTCTTGCACTATGGTTTGCTAAGTTTCGTTGACCAGTGCATGCTGGTACTAATGCCGCTCATGTACTCGACATCACGTCCGCTCGGAGGGCTTGGGTTTAGTAGCAACACCATCGGGTTGGTGATGTCGGCCTGGAGTATGTTGAATGGTACTATACAGGTCTATGCGTTTCCGCGTTTGTTACGACGCTTTGGACCAAAAAGGTTGTACACCACGAGTTTCGCCTTCTTCCTCATATCGTTTGCCAGCTACCCGTTGATGGGCTATATGGCTAAGCGTCAGATGGAAGCAGGAATTTGGTTGATTCTTTGCGTTCAACTCGTGGCATACTTTGTCGCGTACAGCACCTATAGTGAGTCGCATTCTTCAATAATGTATGGGTACTCAAAAATAACCATTACTAGGCTGCATTATCTTATATGTCAACAATGGGGCACCGAGTAAGGACCTGTTGGGTGCGACAAATGGCCTAGCGCAGACGTTCGGCTCGATGATGCGTGGTGTAGGACCAACGGTGGTATCCTCGCTGTTCGCTCTGTCGTTGGAGAAGAACCTGGCAGGCGGAACAGCCGTATACTGGATAATGTGTACCATCGTCATATTAGTGCTCGGTTACTCGACATACCTACCAAAAAGCCTCGCCTAATATCGTCGTGACACTCTGGGGATAGGATCAAAACTCGATAGTGCATAGAGTCATTAAAGGTTACTTTTCGGCTTTCGCAGTAGTCTGTAAATCTTATGTACAGAATGGGGGCAACCGCCTGCCAAGGTCCTGCAGTTTAAATGTAAATATAAATGTCCATAGTGTACCGTATTCGGCAAGTGAGGATCGACACAAAAATGTAACGTTTCACAGTATGAGATCGAAAGTTGTAATAGATGCATAAATTCGTGGAAGGAAACGCGGAGAAAGTCATTCAATAGAACTCCTTCCACTTAGATCTATAACTGAGGACGTTGTTTGTTCCTGTTGAATCTAGGTGCTGCTGACTAATGGAAAATTAAAGGTTTTGCTCTGGTTTCTCTACACTAAACTGCAGGCTGCAACACAACCAGGAAATTTTTTACCCACCACAATGAACATCTGGGTAAAACACAGATTCCCAGATTTTCACTGCGGTGCGCGAATATTTGCCGTTGCAAGGTGTAACTTCCCATGCCCGGGTTTCAAAGCGAGTACTAGTTTGGTGCTAGTGGCAGATACTTGATGCTTTTCCTTAGCAAGTCTTTTGTTCCATGCCATCTGTCATGAATGACGTTGGAACAGGGGCTTGTTATCATCCGAGTCTGTATGACTGTTTTGATCACACCACACGAAGACCACGAGGCTCAAATCCGACATCTTTGACAACCTTATCTACTCGTCGCTGTCGTTCTCACTAGATAGGTTGAATGAAAAGCTGGTAAGGCTCCAAATGTTCCCCACGAGCCTTACCGCCACGCCGTTCTGCCTTACGAGCGCGTTTCTCCTGGCGTCTCTCAGCCCTAGCCTCTCTTTTCTCGGCACGGCGCTGTCTTTTATCATACTTGTACGATACCGACGGTGCGTGTCCATGTCCATGACGGTGACTCCTGTTGTCCTCAGAATCTGATGAGGAAGACGAAGACGAAGACGATGAACGACTCGAGGCACGGCGACGGCAATCGTTTGTCATGTGGCGCTGGCTAGCATCACCAAACGGTGCCGGACCCTCACGACCGCTCAAACGCTCGGACGCTTGACAGAGAACCGCTTCCATCCTGCGAGGTCCGAAGAAGTACTGAACAAATGATAAGTATTTTGACGGAGTTTCGTAGGACTGCTACTGACGTGATTCCAGTTATCGATTACATCTCCTGCCGCATTGCGGTTCTTCGCTTTCATTTTTTTCTCGATGGCTCCAGTCAGCAAGAACCCGCCTGAGATTGCGTTAGTGAGATCATTTCCTGCAATGGTTTTTTGCGCTACGTACCGACGAGACCGATGCCTGTCATCATGGGTATGACATTCGATTTGATGCGTTGTCCTCCAGATAATGAACCTCCTTTCTTAATGTCTGCCAGGAATCTGAAGACGTGAGATCAACCTAAATGGAAGTTCCTGTTGAAAAGCCTACGTACCGTTTCCAATCCTCCTCCGTGATATCATGCGTCGAAAATGGGTGTGGATGTGCTTGGCATGGAGGAGGCAACTCAGGGAAGCCTTTGCTCAGGTCTTTGTCGTTGGAGATGAGACACATAGGAGGGAACTGGTTGTACGGGAGATGCTGAGGTGGCTGGCGCTGCCACATCGGCGGAGTGCCCGTGCTACCAAAGAATGAAGCCAGGGACAACCCTCTATTCTCGTCATTGGGAGGAGGTGCGCGATCTTGTGGCACAGCGCCGGGATTCTGGCTGTATGGGCTCTGGCTGTTGTTGGGCTGGTATAAAGGGTAACCTGATGGTCCCGCTCTGGTCTGGTCGTAGGGAGACTGGGCTCCCGGAGCACCCTGTTGGTATAAAGGGTCACCCGATGGTCCTGCTCTGTTCTGGTCATAGGGAGACCTGGCTCTTCCTGGGGCACTCTGTTGATATGATGGGTATTCCCTGCCTTTTTGGTCATAATAACCAGGTGATGGAGCTTGATGTGCTGAAGGAAGCATGGAGCCTGACCCCGGGGGTGCCTGGTATGTTTGGGGTTGATAGACTTGCGACTGATGGTTGTACCCTTGATACGTGCCATCGCGCGGAATATGAAGTGACTCCTGGGTGTATGCAGGGGGTGGGCCCAAAGATTCCTGGTATTGATTCTGCTGCTGCTGAACAGCCGGGTCAGGGGGCTGCGCCCAGTTTGCGTACGGGTTGTTGGTTTTTTCGTTAGGATATTGAGTCATGGCTAGTAATACTGGTATGGGCTGGTATGCAGAAGTAATGTGGGGGTTCAAATTGACAATTGTCCTAACGACCATGCAGTTTTTATATGTACGATAGTTATTATTGTCTAACGTTTTGCGGTTGCTTGGCAGTGCTGCGCTACTAATCGCCTATATGGCAGTGGGGCTTCAGCTGATCACCTTTTGCATGGGAAATGCTCGTCTAGGCTCGTCTCCATTTCGCCTCCGGCACAGGGTTGTACAAAAATAGCCTCAACTGCGGAAAGAAGCGTCGCTGACACATTGCGCAGGATCTCTAGGTGTTTCAAGCGGGGGGCAATGTCATACGACAAGCTGCATAGCCATCACAGCGATACTACGGAACTATCAACTGAAATCCGGTAAACTAATTATCCTCATCGTAAAGACAACATATTGCGTTAAGACATGAAGTAGAGTGCAGTGAAAGGTATGGTGGGAAGCAAGATGGTAAGTCGTGCTCCTATGGACGTAATCGATGTGGTATTGATGAAACAGAGTTAACATCAGGGGAATGGTATGCATGAGGGTAAGTTGGAAAAAGTGGAAAAGATTTGCGTGCACGTGTCTCCTAGCAACGATGAGTGAATTGGGATGCGGATGGTTGGTGAATGTGGTATGGAACGATAGATGATGGTGATAGATCTAGGATCGGTAAGCCTTCAGGAATCAATGAAAATAAGAGGGTGCGCACCCAGTGCTGATAGCTGCGTCCTCTTACAGGACCTCACGAACCCAAGAAAAAGCGTAAAACCCAATAGAAAACTAATGTCAAGTACGTCACAAAATCCGATCAACAAAAAAACATCACCTACGTCGACCGGCGACTATCCTCAGAATCTGGCCGACAGATGAACTTTGTACATTGCCCCGATTTGGCGGATTCCCTCGTCGCAGCTGATAGGACGATATTCAGTAAGCAAACGTGCCCCTGACAGTTTATGTGAGTAAAGACCGACGTCAAGATGTTTATGGTCACTGTTGGACCCAGAACTAAATGCACCCGCAGCTGGTGCATCTGGCGCATGATCACCACCTGTTCTTAATCCGTTTTGATCGGCTACTCCCTCTCTTTTGTCCATCCTAGAGCCAGAAACACCAGCCGTCCGAACGGCATATGCGGAAGGCTGACGACGGCGCACAGTGATTTCCGAGTCAGATGCGGGGTAGACATCTACTTCGGTAAAACCCATGCTGCAAGAGGCGCGGCCGCGTGTTTGAAGGTCGCTAAGGTCGCTGTGTTGACTCTCTTCAGAGGCCTGCCGCTGGAGGCTAAGGCTCCAAAAACTCCGTTTGTTCACGAGGCCGGGTGGAACGGGCGGTTCTCTTGCAGCCACAGACCGCAACTTCGGATGGGTTCTGACTTTTCTGGGGGGAGGGGCAGTGAGAGGGAAAGATTTTGCGACTTGTGGAGGCCACAAAGGCCAGATGGAATTGGACGGAGATGTGATCGTAATTGATGAGGAGAGTGGTAAATATGGATCGCTTGATGAAGCTTGGGTAGGAGGGAAGGGGTATTCATAGCGTTGCGATCCGAAATCAAAGGGAGTTCCAGTTATCTGAAGCATTCCAGACGAATGTCAGGATCGTGCAGTTCTTCGAGAACACATGTATTAATCGAGAACAACGAGAACAGGGTTTGTGATTATGACCGCCACTCCACTACACGTGTCATTGGATCAATAGAAACTTACCTCCCCGGAGGAGCTAGTTGATAGGCTGAATCCAGAGTCAGAGTGGGAAGCCTCGGATGGAGAAACCTGGGGAAGAAGAGCCGGCGAATGTTCCTCGTGGTCGACCTGGTCTGTAGAATGCAACGAGGATACCTCCTCCGCGTTCAGATTCTCCTGAGACTGCACTGTAGCTGTCCGTCGCTCGTCACTTGAGTGTGACATTCAGTAGTCACTTGGTTTTGAATATGATGAAAGAGGAGACGGGGAGAACCCGTCTCAAGGAAGTCAGCGGACCATTTACATATCCTGCAAACGCTAGCGGAACGTGTGCGGGGAATGTGACGCTGTGCGTGGCCCACGATTCTTGCCCATCCGTCACGTCACTCTCTAGGAATTTCCCCCAGTCTTCAAAGTTTAACTTTCTACTTTGTCTTCGTCGTCCGGATCCTTAGTCGGCTGCAGCGTAGTTCCTCGTACATGGCGTTGCTCCGGATTGTTGCGTAGTACAAGGGAGACTCGTATGAAAAAGTATGTCAACGACACGCAGAATGACCTGTTAAATAGCCAAGTGCGCGACAGTTTAATGCGCGATGGTCTACAGGCAACCTGGAAATGCGGGGTGATTAGTTGAGGTGATGTCTTTTACGTTTATTACAGAACGTGTATTCAATTGCTAATACTAATAGGCGGCTGACCAGGAGCATTAATTAGTAAAGTCAGCCTCTCCGCTCAAGGCAATGCTTGGATCGAGGCTGGCAATTACATCGTTCTCCTCACGAACCACCACTGTCCTTACTTGAAAGCGAAATCATGCCTATACGTCGGGTCGACCCACCTCAACAGTCTGGGCCAGGTTTCTTCCTACGTTTCTGGCTTTTCTTCGTCAAACTCGCCCACTCATTCACAAGCTTGTTCGGCTCAAAGGCCACTCCTACTACCTTGCCCACGCCGGTAACAGCGGGAAGCCAGACCCATTACAGACCGCCTCCTGTTCCTAGACGACTCGAGTTAGTGGATACCAAGCTCTCTAACAGGCGCAGTCCCCAGCGAAGCTCCCGGCAAAAAGTGCTTTCGAGTCAGTCTCCGGCAGCGCATATGACAGCACCCACCCACCATCCACATGACCGCACCGACAATCAGAATGGAACAGAGAAACATGCAACCTCCTACTATCCCGGTTCCATTGGACGAACGGTTTCTCATGGTCGTGCATCCGAAGGTGACATTCTTCGTACGCCAACCCCACTCGGCATTTCTGCCCAGCCTTTAGATCGCGACCTTAGACGTTGTAACACCGTCACGCCTGTTGTAGCTGAGTTCTGGAGCCCAGCTTTGGTATCGAGCAGCCCTCTTCCATCCCGGGGGCTCTCATTGCGTGTCACTTCCATCTCTCGCGATCCAAACGGCTCGATCCTGAGCTTAAGCCCAGTGAACCCTCGTTTAGTCGCTATGCGTCGTTCAGCTGGCCCTCGTCTTCGCTTCTTTCCATCAGCGAGATCTACTCAAGTGAGCTCATCTGAGTCGGTTCACAGCGTTAGCGCGTCCCCGTTCGCAATTCGACGTGGTTTCTCAGGAGCATCTGTGAGGATACCTCAATCATCAATCCGTCTCGAGTCCCCTTGGAGCCCCTCGGACAAGACGCTACCCCATGACGTGTGGTTGAATTCAGAAGGCGTTCTAGCCAACGTTCGAGGCCCTGTCTACTTCTCACTCGATGCTGCTAAATCTTCCCAAGATGAAGTTGTAGTACTCCAACACGGACATGCGACGCTTCCGTGCGCTCCTTCATCTCGGTTCTCGGCCGATGAAGATGACTTTATATCCATATATTCGAATATCTTCGACCTCCCGGAAGAAGAGAAATACGAGGAAGAAGGATCCAGCAAAGGCACATCTCATTGTGACATCTTCATTTCCAATAGCACAGACAAGGGCTCTCCTCCCGGCGCAGCGGCAACTGGTTTAGCTATGACAACTATACTTTCTTCCGTCGACGACCC
This sequence comes from Suillus ampliporus, assembly GCA_016584345.1. Lineage (NCBI taxonomy): Eukaryota > Fungi > Basidiomycota > Agaricomycetes > Boletales > Suillaceae > Suillus > Suillus ampliporus. The sequence goes on along the minus strand of JABCPV010000054.1, from coordinate 20,351 downwards.
CATTGTTATCACGCAAGATTCCGTTCCTGACGCTACCCAGACTTCTGTGGAGGACATCGAGATCAAGGACTTGGACAAGAGTAACACGTCATCCGAGCTCGACGAAGGCTTCTTTTGCGTCGTCTCTCAGTCCAAGGTTGATCTGACATCGGATGACCAAATGCCTGGCCTCACTTACATCCCTTCCCTGAAGCACCGGGAAGTACGCCCACTCAGCGTTGCTACTGAACCTGTTTGTCACCCCGATCGCACCACCAAACGTTTCTCGGTTCCTTGTCCGCACTCGGTCCGTGGCTTTGATGAGAGTCCGCTTCGCACTTCGACCTCGGATTCTTCCCCTTCCAAGCCTTTCCCTGACGCCGTAGAAAGCAGGAGCTTGAGAGCTCTGGCTGACCTTATCTCTCTGCTGGATTTTGCTGCGATGGACGGTGCGGAGACCACTGGTGTTCCCGAGATTCGTGGGGGTGATTTTCACTTGGTGCCGGCCGCTTGATGTTCTGCTGCATTTTCCTGCATTTTACTTTGTTTGACCAGATTGTACTCGTTCCTGATATCCGTGGTCAATTTACTGGTCGTTTTTCTGCTATATACTCCCTGTCTTTACTCTCATCGACCAGATTATTTTGCCTTTGAAATTTGACACGTTTTGGAAGAAGACTTGGTCAGTTGTCTCGTCTCAAAATTTCGTCCATCATTGATATCACGGTCAGGTCTTGCCCGTTCCAAACGGTCGCAATTCACCTCACTTGTCGGTGCGTATAATATGCCAATCCATGGGCACGATACTGTGTTTCAAAATGCGACAGGGCTCATGCGCTATGGGGATGCCCTCTTTTCATCAAATTTGACGATGAGAATGTCCCGCGGAGTATGATGATCTTTACCATGATCCATCATAAGGCCCACCAATTATTTCTACGGGTTATTTCTCGTGGCAGCAGCATACGGGCACGAGCAACAACGACAATCCTTTCATACACTCGACATAAGGGATATTCTAGACTACATGCATGACTACACCTGAACCAGGAGCTCTGTTAGCTGTGTCCCTGTTGAACATGCGTCGAGTTTTGTGCCGAAGATACTTATAGGCTGGTGCTGCGTGCAAGAACAGTAGCTCAAGCTACAACGAGTAACAATGTGGCAGTCCTAAATCGTCTCACCACGGCTCGAGGCAAGTTCGAAGTAATATCTTGGTTTGATACATGATGCAGTGATTGCAAGAGCAGTTCAATTAGCTAAGAAGGCTGAATAATCACTTAGTAAAAACTCCAAAAGGGAGTTCCGAACTCCGACGGTATTATGGTGGCGCTTCTTTACGTCTAATCAGATCACTCAAATACCTGCAGTAAACTGCACAGTCGTTCCATTCCACCCTTCCATCCCACCTCACAACATGTTCTCCTCTTTATTTTCGTGAGTGAAATTTCTGGTCTGCGATTCCGCTCTGAAGAATTTGTAGCACTGCACCCCCTGTCGACCCAAAGGCCCCCAATTTCTTCCCTGTTTCAGAGGAGAAGTCAGATCTCTTTGGAGAGCTGGAGGCGAAGGATCTTGAGTGGACATGTGCAGGAGGCTTCGTCACAGAAACTCAGATCTTTTATCACTTCCTACAGGATGGAACAATGTTGATGTGTCAAGTGATCCACTCGTCAATCGGGTGAGCATTCTGTTCGTTTACGCTTGTTCAACAAGACTCATGTTATTCGGCAGCTTGTGGTACCCCACCATCCAGTTCACATGCAAGATCCACAATCCCACAAAGAACGAAACGACTTGGCGTTCTATCAACGTCACAAACTTTGTAACCCCTCCGCCTGGTCTCGACAAGAGATCCAGCAAGGCAGATCAATTCTCTATCACCTACAAGCCTTCCTCGGACAGTTCTCATCCTGAAATGTACACCATTCGCGCAAATCTCTCGGACGACTTGCAGGTATCACTTGATGTATCACGGCCCTCTGCTGTACCTGGGTTCAAGGTCGGCAAAGGGCCAAAAGGGGGGTACTCGTACTTTGGGTCAGATCAACAGAAACCAGATGGTTATGTCGTCCATCGTTTCTGGCCTCGTACTAAAGCCAGTGGTCATATCATCCATAACGGCAAAGCAATCGTTGCCGAGGGCCACGGCATGCTCGTCCATGCCATCCAAGGCATGCGTCCAAACTTGATCGCATCGCGCTGGAACTTTGCAAACTTCCAAAGCGACGCTTATGGTGGCGTGTCTGCTATCCAGATGGAGTTCATAACTTTGGATACCCACGGACGCTGCGGAGCTGGTTCTGGCCCAGTGACAGTCAATGTCGGTTCGTTGGTGCTTGGTGGGAAGTTGGCTGTGGTCACAGCAGAGACTAAATGGTCTGATGAAGCGCAGCCTGAGAAGGCTGTAATGTCACGTTCCCATCACCTCAACCCCGTCCATGATCCGGACACTGGCTACATGCAACCTACTGCGGTTGAGTTCCGCTGGGCAGGTTCGCCCCTGCTTCAGGGTGTGGAGGGTCCCGTTGTTGCATCTTTGCACCTCGATGTCGGCAGTCCATCTTCACCCACGGGGTTGATCGAAAAGGTGGACGTCCTCGCAGAAATCCCGTATGTGATCAAGACGATGGTCAATTACGTTGCTGGCACGAAGCCATACATCTACCAGGTGATTTGAGAAGTTACATTCAACATGTCTGATATCTAACGGTAATCTGATAGTGGCAAAACAACGTCAAGCTTGCTGTACGTGGTCCGGACGCACTTATTCCCGGACTTTCCGAAGGATTAGATATAGAAGGGGTGATATACACAGAAGCCTCGTTCATATCTTAGATCATGTCTTCGCATTTACGTTTTTTTTTTCCCCTCCGCGTGTAAGTATACTGTTGCTCTAATGTAATCTCATGGAACATACCGCATTCTTTATTGCTTCTGAGGATGTGAGTTGTGCAGAAATGATCAACCGCATCATCGATGCGCAACACTCTCAATTATCGAATGGAACGCCCCTAAACGGACATTACAAAGCGGACGCTCTTTCATCTGAGCGGCTAGCAAACGAGCAGGATGGCTGAGGTCGTCAATAGTCAGGAATAAGTAGACGATATCGCGCGCGTACAAGTGCATACGAAGGTTGAATTGTGCGTCCCTGGGCTGTTACTGACATACTGTAGTCTGGATGGGTCGCATTCATCACTTTTGGGAACTGTGGGGTGTGCGTTCGTGTTTACATTTATGTGGGGGGTATTTAGGCCTAAATAAGCCGTCTTCGCGTTCCTTGTCGTAGACGATAATGGTTCCGTCGGATGGGAGACGAGAAAGAGGGTCGAGGAGGGAACCCAACGGACGGCTGTGCAGATGGTGGAGAAGATGGTGCCTTGGGGTCACTTCCTCGGACAGACGTTTAGCTCGTTTCAGAAGTAGTTTAATATATCTTACAGAGATAAGCCTTAGATGAACACCTCCTACCTCATAAACCCGCGGGACCTAGCGATTCTATATAATATACACGCCTGGTGAAAACTGAAAAGTCTAAATCGAACGGGGTAAATAAGCTGAAGCGGTCAACAGTAGCAAGATTCTTGAGAGTTTTAAACAAGTACTCGCGGATCCGAAGGACTCTGATTACTTCCTGCTGTTATCCTGGCAAGGAATTTTACTGCTGAAACTTGGATCGGCGATGTAGACGATCAGAGTCGACAAACGATAAATCGGTGACTAGGCTCCGGACGGCATAGCGGAATAGGAAGACGGTGGTGCAGGGCCCCGCTCAACAGTCTCCGAGGGGAACTCCACTCGATGTTTCGACAACCTTTCACCTTGGCTATACGGAACGGCGTCACGTACATATGTGATCATCATAGCGATCATGTAAATCTAGACAAAAGGAACCTCATCCGATATTGCGGGTTTGGGGTTGGCGGGTCTAACAGTGAATTGCGCCTTTCTCTGGTGTCATCAAGAGACGTGGCAGAGCAACGACGATCCAGGAATGCTACGCAGACGTCGTGCACGTGACCGCGTTCAGAAGCCTGGTCCAACTCCGGGTCATAGTCACTGAGGTTCGCTTCACGTTTCTAGTCTGCAACATTCATTAGACGCTGCTGAATTGGAATCGACAAACCTGAACCTCAGTGTAGGAGACAATGTAACTTTTTGTAATTGTGCCATCTCGTTAGTAAGTGTCGATTCCTTGACTCAGGGGATGCAAGCTCATGATAAGCGTGGTGCATGCCCGGACACAGATTCAACCGGATTGAATACAATCAGATTTATCATCGATCAACGTTGAAGCCGGTACATATATAATAACTTAATAAGTACCAAGATGAAACTTGAAAAGAAAATTCTACCGCTCTGCAGATTACCCGACGACTGTTAATCACAATGAGTATCTCCCTCGCTACACACTCCTGCTGGTCAACACATACACGCGCTCCTGGAAAGCAATAGAAGTCATGCCGGTTGCCGCATCAGAGTCGGCCACCAGCTTGGCGTGATATTCTCGAACGCCAAGGATCAGGTGTGGTCCCAGCACAAACAGCTGCACAGCCAGGAAAATGTTAAAAAAATCAGACAAAATCCGACTTTCCAGGGAATATGAATCCTGTTAAAAAATGATGAACCATGCTCGCATGCAGAGGTCAGCGAGAGATTGCCATACCGCTAAGATCACCAGTGATAAAGACAAAAAATGGAAGCAAGAAACAGCAACAAAGCTAGCACACACAAAACTTCAGCGGAAAAGCAGAACCAAATTGATATTATGAGCTCACTTCGCAAAGTAAATCACATGAGTTTTCATTAGCACTGTGAAACAATCCCTGATAATCCCTCCTGCCAAATGTCGTCGCAGTTCACGGAAGTGTTTTACAACAATCCAGACTGCAAGACATAGTGCGAGGACTTCCCATATGGTGATGAATATCCAACTCGTGGACTCCAGAAGTATAACATCTCCCCCTTGGTTGAAAGTGCACTGATAAGTGCCAGAGAGAATGAGCTCCTCTGTATTTGTCAATGAGCCTCATGCCCTCAAGTATTTCATCCATAATTAACCTTACCCACTGAAACATACTTCATTGCTATACCACCAATCACTCCAGAGGTGATGTTGGCAGCCAGGAAGATAACAATGAGAAGTATCAGCACCTTTCTGGATTGCCGATACATGGCATGTAACCGAGTGATCATGACGACTTGTGCGATGGTTTAGTGAAGTCAAGAGTTATTGCAGCTGCATAGCTCACCACCCAGTATTGCATATACAGTGATTATCATCCAATCTACTGTGACACATATCACGAGGCCTGAGAAATGCGGTGAGTGATTAGCCTCGGAGGATCACACTTGAAAGAAACTTACACCTGTGGCAGTCAATATATTGAACCAATAGGCTGGTCAAGAATGACACTCACCCCTACACGGGAGTGCAGTTGATCAGACACGAATGCAGGTATTGAAGCAGAATACACACCACATCCGTCACTGAGATTGTTGGAACACCGGTCTGTATGTGGCTCGTCAGAAGAAACAAACACTGGTGAATGTCAGGAGACATACCCAGAACGCCGAGGCTGATTGTTAGAGATAGCTGATTAGTGCAACACCAATTGCTTGGACTTCCGCACATACACGGCATATATTATTCCAAGATAGCGCACCTAGGATGCAAATCAGTCAAGATGCCAACCACGCTAATAGCACGAGCTACATACACTCAGATAGAGAACGGTCATGAGGGACCAGTGTTGCCTCTGCCGCGAATTAACTGTTCTGCACATTTCTTCTTATGATGTGGGACTCTGCTCACCCAGACCAGTTCAACCTATAAAACCATTCTGAGCAACAAGACTGATGCGGCAATGGCATCAACCTACCTCTTGTCCGAATGTTATAACTGGGAATACCATAAGGATATCAGCGGCTCATGAATATTGTGTTGCTCACCCCAATCGTAGATCAGTCCAGCACAGATGGCCACTGCAAAACCGTAGCGAAGGTTAGATCGACACATCACTGGCACGGTCATCATCCGACGGGCTCTCCACGAACCTACACAATAGCTGCTAATACGATACGCATTGATCAACGGCCACCAACTGGGATCATTTGAGACCACAGTCATACTACTGGAGGATGGATGTGAGGGAGCGGCGAACTTGGTGGGCCTTTGACAGTGGTGCTCGTGCTATATATACGACCATCCAGCGCTTTTATGCACCATAGACGTCATATCCGCTCCTTCCTTGATTGACCGAAGTAAGTGATTTCGTACCCGTGCTAAGTCGCGGTATGGAAACTTACACCGCCAGTTGTCTCACAGGTCTGGTATAGGTCTGAGAGCCAGAGCTATACCATAGGTTTTTCTCGCTACCTGGGACATAGGACTTATTTACAAATGCTTACACAGCCAAGCCTGGAGTCATACTGATCTGGGAGGATCGGCTCAGATAGTACACATTTCTGTAATCATTGTAGCTAAAGTCTCTCTTCACATTGATTTCTCGTCCTCCGACTTTATAGTGCGAAAAATTGCAAGATCACTCACGATGGCGATCCAGATCCCCAGACCTATAGTCAATCCGTTGAGCTACCTCATCGGAGCCAAATTTAAGAGGATTACACACTTGGACGGTCAAAAACATACAATTGTGTCTCGCGGGCGTATACTTAAGTGCATACTACGAAGGTCAAATTGTGTGTCCCTGGGCTGCTGCTGTAGTTGCGGCCCAAGGGTAATGATGAGCCAAGTCTCGTGCGCTTCCTGACAGGTATATACGAAGCCGTCACGTCTGACACGTCTGACGGGACGCGTTTCTTGGTACCCGCGGTCCCGCTCTTACAATATGGCAGCTATATCTCGTCAGAATCCTCGTCTTCGTCCCTTGTATCGCCCAGGCTGTCAGTAAGTGGACAGACGAGAGAGGAAGCCCTTCGGTGTGTGTGCCGAGCGGGGCAAGACTCGAGTTGCAGGCAGTGGGAGGGCTTGAAAATCTCCCTAGACTCGAACTTCTCTTGGTAGGGTGTCTGGCAATATGTGTAGGACCCGACTCGGATGCGTTTGATTTGGTACGGGGAGGTGGTTTCTTTACGGGCGTTGCGGTGACGAGAGTGATCCCTGGCGCTGCGCGGGATTGAGACTGGGATTGGGAATTGGTGTATTTGATGATATGCTTGGCATCAGTGAATCGGTGAGTTCTTGGTGGCGATTATGTAGATTCCGGTGCTTTTACATTGCATTATATGACTTTATATTCTCATGTGCCGGACTTCTTTTCGGCACATTACACCATATTGCTTCCACCAAGCAATAGGGTCATTCAGAGTAGGATTTAAAACATATCCTGAAGAGTCAGGATGCACCATGACAGTTCAAGAAGTTCGCTTGAAATTTGTGAAATTTAAGCTCCGTTCAAACAGGACGCTCAGAGAAAATGTCTTAAGTCTTATGGTAGGGTTAGGGTTAGCTGCCCTGGTCAAAATTTCATGAAGCATTGGTGTAGACATTTTCGTAGTCTACATATACAAAAGAACCACTAATTAGTTTCACGAGCTGTGCGAGAGCAACTCACAATGTGAAGGGATGGAGTCCTGGTGCGCGAGGAACATGCCTAAGTGAAAAAATGTGTCAGCATCATCATTTGTGAGAGGAGTGACTTGAGTACCATGCGAGCACCATTTTTTATGATCGACAGAAGGCGGAGTGCATGATCAACGTTGGGATCGGATGACAGAAGGTTCACATAGGGATCATTATCATCAGCTTCGGGATTAGATGAGAGCACATGCAGATAAGGTGCTTCGTCATGAATAGATTTGAGCTCTGCAGCAGCTGGTGGAGTCTTTGTACTCTGTGGGCATGGAGGGTACTTGAACACACCAGAAAGTGACGAGAATTTGAGTACTTGCCAGTGGCACTACCTGTGTGTTGGTATGTGCTGTGCGAGGATCTACATCTGTTGCATCTTCTTCAAATTCAGTGTGAGAGGAGAAATCATAGGTGTGTTTTTGAAGCTTTGCAAGCATCACAGTGTGTGTTTGCTCGTAGTGTGGAGCTCGATGTTGCCTCGATGTTGCACTCAACAGGCAAGAGATGAATTCAAACTCTGATCTGCTTCAACGACTCACCATGCCCCCTCGTCGGTCCATTCACAATCAACTCCTCGAGGAGATTGATACTGCTATCCTGGAGGTAGCAACAGCTCTTTACGAGCATGTTATGAAAGATGATTCTGACTCAGGACTCTGATTCTGATATCATCATGAATATCTCGCCACTCTCCCCAATATCCCCCTATTTCTCTGACACTAGCGGCAACTCTACTAACTCTGGTGATATCATCACACTACTACAGTCAGCCTCCTCGGTGCAATCTCCGCTCTTCGCGATGAGGTTGAAGCTTCAGATGTCTTCAATCAACCAAATAAGCCTATTCCACGAGCTCCACAGATCCAGCTCTTAACTCACTTTGCCGAGGATCACCCCGATTTGTTTCGCCAGAAATTGCGTGTAAACCCTGATATTTTTGATGCCATCTTAGATCAGATCAGCGGTCACCCAATTTTTCAAAATAATTCAAATAACCATCAGCTCCCCATTGCCCTACAGCTCGCCGTCTTCCTGAATCGTGCTGGGCACTATGGAAATGCAGCTTCAAATCAGGATATCGCCCAATGGGCGGGGATTGGTGTTGGGTCTGTCACCAATTGTACGAACTGAGTAATGGTAGCGCTGTTAGATCAGCATGACAAGTTTATATCCTTCCCGACGGCCGATTCTGATGATGCGGAGAAGGCCTGTGAGTGGGTAGAGGACAAGACTTGCCCAGAGTGGCGAAATGGCATATTTGCCATCGACGGATCTGCAGCTAACCTGATGAATAAGCCTGGCCTTCACTGGCGAGGTATTTTTTAACAGGAAAAGTACCTACTCTCTTAACTGCCAGGTTTGTTTTTTTTTGCGACTTTGGATGCTTGATTTAATTTTTGTCGCAGTTGGTCATCATGCCGCATAACCTCCTTATAGCCGACTACTCTGTTGGCCATGCGGGAAGCACGCACGATGCATACACGTTTCAATCAACTCGGCTTTATCAGGGAGCATGCGGACCTACTTGATGACGACCATTGGGTATGGGCAGATAGCGCATACCCAGTAGAGACATGGTGCATCCCACCATTCAAGAAACCACGAAATGGAGCATTGACACGCAATCAACGAACATTCAACTATCACCTTTCACGTGTATGTGCTCTGAATGCCCTGAAAATTCTGTTAATTTAAGGTGGTTCAGGTTTGAGTTAGGGTTGAACATGCCTTCACAGCTCTTAAAGGACGTTTCCAGTCTCTTCAGGAGCTTCGCCACCCTATCACTGCAGAAAAGGACCTTCACTATTCAAGTTATTGGATTTTATGTTGCTTCATTCTCCACAACATGATTGTTCGGTTTGAGGAACAGCATGAGAGTGAAGACACAGTTGAGTGGGCTCGTCAAGAAGGGGCACGGTTTGTGGCTGCAGTGGAGGATGGTATAGGCGATAACCCTGTTGATGGTACTCCAGGTCAACAGCATCGGATAGAGCTCATGAATCTTTTACTCGACAGTCCTTACAGCGCTGATGCAGAGCGTAGAGACTAGTAGGCATCCCATTAGAATCTGTATTAGTACGCGAACAACAAATGACATCGGCATATTACGAGCATGCAAAACGAAATGAAAATGAAAACAGCAATAGTACCTGATGATGACAGCTAACAAAACAAATGTTCGATGTACAAACAAGCGCGGGCACGCAGCGGTCAATGATGGTGGCCAATGATGAACCAAGTACAATCAGGATGCATGTGATGCAGATTCGGCAACGGTTACTTCGTGCTGGAGTTGGAGCTGGAGCTGCTGCTCTCCTAGCTGCAGCTTGAGGTGGAGAAGTTCCACCTCAGACGCATACGTTTGAGCTTTGGCTTGCTCGAGATGAATGTCGGCGTTCTTTGATTCTAGCATGTGCTGATGCTCAAGTGAAGAGCTCGACTGCTGAATCAACTGTTTGCTGAGAGAAAACATCTGGTCCCGTTCCTTTTCATGGATTTGCAACTTGAGCATTTTCTGGTCTGCTTTCGCAGTGTAGTGGTCAGGATACTACCCCCTGTGCAAGCAACTGTGCCTTGTCACGAACATCGGCGATATCAGACCGCACACGTTTGACACTCTTAGCCTTGGTGGAGAATGATGTGTTTGTTGTCGGCGAAGGTGTGGGAACAGATCCAGATGAAGAGCGTGATTGTACTGATGAGCTTATGATAGAGGATGCAATAGAAGGAGGGGGCCGGCGAGGCTTAGAAAGAGATGTGCGGCTGAAGGCACGGTTTGCATGAGGTGTAAATGATGCTCGCGAGTCAGATGCTGGGGTGTGGGGTGACATTGTAATAATAGTATCCGGAGGTGGTGAAGGGGAGAATGGGCGTGGACGCTTGTCAACGCGATTCTCGTGGGGAACTGCAGTCTCATATCCCCCTGTCTCATCATCTTTGTCGCCATCAGTATTCATCTCACTGTCCCCACCATTCACCTCGCCAGTCATTACGCTATCATATTCATCGTTGTCGTCTGCAAATGATGGAGTTTGGGAGAGCTGCTGGGTATGATCGATATCAGTTGGAGGGAGGTCCTGAGAGGGGTCTGGACCATACAGTTCATCAGCATCAGCACCATAAAGATCTTCATTGTCATCCGGGGCTGGACAGCTACCAGCAGCGGATGTGGAAGCAGGAGCACTTTTTGTGTGCATGAAAGACAGAAGGCGGCTAGAGTGATCAACTTTCTAATCAGATGAGAATGCCTGGGGGGCATACGATGGGATGCTGTGCCACAACTCGTCAAGGTCATCATAGGTCGGAAGCTGTCATAGTACATCCTCTATAAGCTAATCAGCGTCAGTTGTGTTTTATCAAATAAAAAACTCACCACGTAGATTGGCCGCTGCATTTGGATCAGTGGGGTCAACTCCACCGCCAGTCTGGGTAAACCTTGTTCGTTGCGTTCATATTTTTTTTTAAGACTAGGTAAATTAGCGTATAAAAGTGAAGGAAAGAAAAAACGCTCACAATGCAAGACAGTTTGCAACTGCTACTGCAAACTTGTTTGGATATGCGTTATATTGGCCACTATAGTGGGCATCATTGGCAAAGACCTCCCGCACAATGATGGCATGGATGCGACCCTTTTCTTTGCCGGAAGGCTGCATGCCACTGTTGTTGTCCTGCATGGTTTGGTTCTTCTTCTTTTTGTCCTTGCTGAAAAGTATGCGACAGTCCCCACGATGTGCCATAAGGTAGGCAACAAGGGGGAAGGTGTGATCTATGCACCCACTTTCCCATTTGATGCTGAATCTTGGGGGGCGGACGGGGACAGTAGTAGTGCTGGCGGCAGCTGTAGTAGTAGTGCTGGTGGGAGTCGTGGTAGTGCTGGTGGCAGCAGGAGGAGGAATGTTGACAGGGGCAGGAGCACCCACATCCATGACATTGGCTGAATCAGCACATCTTCCTCTTGTCCCTCCCCTAGTCCCTCTTGTCCCTCTCGTTTGGCTTTTTACTCTACCTCAGGTGATCCGCTGTGGGTCGCTCATGGATGATATGGGGACAGTCATAAGTCTTCGCAGTCGTTCAGACCGCCATACACGAGGGTGAAGGGCAGGCATTGTATTTAAAACTCTGCATCAAAATTGCCGCATGGATGCTGTGCATTGGACTGTGTTAAAGCGCTTACTGAAATTTCAGGAAGCGACTCTGAATATCACTAATGTAATCGGTTCACCGGTTCTCTGATGCCTTAGAGAGTGGAGCAGGCGCTGTTGCCTCCGCAGTCACTGACCGATCGTTCCCTTTCCGTGCATGACCTGGCATGATCCCCTTCTTGGCCCGTCGTATTCCTCACCGCCTCTCCGATGTCCTAGCAACAGTAAACGATGCTTTTCAAACTGTCATCCCTCACAAATACCTCAGCGGCATATGTCAATACAGTCGCTGTAGTGTCTACCACGCTCACATATGACCCTGTAGCAAGAAAACAATGTGTCGATGAGTTGGGCATCAAGGGCTGGCATAACAGGAGGCCAATGCTCGAGTTCGAGGCTGCTCTTGTGCGGAAGCACTGGCTGGAGCACTGGAACGTGGTCCTGGAGGCCCGTTGATGGTTTCCGTGCATCAATGGCACAGTATTCGCTGTGTTTCCTTTCAATCACTCTTGTACAAAGACTCGGCACTACATCAGTGAACTGATGAGTTCTTGATAATGTAGCCGTGGGAACTGTAGAAAGATATATTTCTGCTCCTGCCACATATGGCTATCTATACGGCAAGAATTTTGAGTGATGGTTCCATGCCCGTCGATTGTCCTTAAATCCAGAGTAACATGGCCGGTCCATGACAATGCTGTGACATTACTCCTTCGCTGTCAGTGAGGGGTAGTAGGGTCCTTGTGTCCACCTTTTTGAGCATTGCTAATTTGCCTCACTCGTTTTTGAATTATAACATCATTTAAGTCCTTCTCGTGGGAAGTGCCTTTGGCACTTGTCAACACATCTGGAATGGCATTAAACTTAACAACAAAATTGTAACATACCGCCACTGCAGCGGGCAAAAGATGCAAGCACACTCCCTTCAACCACTTTGACAATTCTCACTTTGCCTTAATCATGTTTTGAATTTAAGTCCTTCTCATGGGACAAGGCAAAATTTGGATCTCTATACCCCACATCACAGTACTATTCACCACGTAGTAGAGCCCGCTGCCTTTTGTTTGGGGAGAGGCTCTTTTGGTCACTGGTCATTCAAACTTTCACTACTAAATTCACACTCATGGGTTTTGAATCAATACCATAGTAGGAGTGCGACTTCATGATGGACTTTACAACAGACAATGACAGGAGCACACATTTGCACCAGGACTAACTATGGACCGATGAAAATGGTGCCGCAGACTCATCTGTGAGGCTGAATGAACCACTTAGCTGTATTGGACATCACCACACCACCAAATGATTAGTGACTACCCGCCTTGCGCCACTAATTACACCCTACTAAGCAAGAGTGGCCGCTTATCACCAATGATAATCTGATGAGGGCAAAGACATCACAATGTAAAGGTATCGGATGATCACTGATTAAGCCACTGCCCTGGGCGTGAATAAGAAGTAGCAGGGCAATTATTGTCCTGGTGGAATCAGAGCTGTGACAAGCGAAAATCAAGCGATGCAGGTCGTATTTTTGTCGATGTCGGATCTTCCCAAGGGAAGAGTAATTATCGAGAAAAGCATTCCAAGGATGCGATTGTGGAACAAGAATCAAACATGTCGAGAGGGAGGTTGCACTGAGCTCGGTTTTGAGCATGTGAGAGTGAAAGTCAAGCATTTTGAAGTCGGAGTGGTCTTGAATATCAAGTGTCGACAAGCCAAATACCTGCATAATGATGCGGAAGATAGCACTGAAAAGAGGTGGATACATGGGCAAAGGAAGAGTATATATGCGCAACGGGAGTATCATGAAAATAAAAATTATACATACTAGTAGTAGAGGCTAGGTACTAAGCTATGAATCAAAAAGACATTGTGTAGTCGTCTTCCTCATCCTCATCCATGTCATTGTCCTCACCAACCTCCATCTCCTCATCATCCAGGTCATTTTGAACGCTCAGATCATCATCATCTGAGCACTCCTGCTCTTCGTCTTCTTTGTCACCATCGTCTTCTTCACCACCATCATCATCTTCGCCACCATCATCTCCCTCCCCTCCTTCATCTCCACCCACGCCGTAACAAGGTTGAATATCACTCTCCCACTCCCTGCCGCTGTCATTCTCATTCTCTTCTGATCCTGGGCTGTCCGTGAGGTCTGCATTGGCACAATCTCTTGTCAGTTCACGCAGGGCAGTAGGATGCCCAATCCCATAGTGCGTGTAATGCATAAACATATCACGGTCGATGAATCTGAGTGGTTAACAGTTGGAATGAGGATAACAGGATGAAATGTTGCACTTACATGCCAACATAATAAGCTTCCCAGTCATTCAATTCACCGGATTGTTGTGCAAATGATTTCCCATGGCGAAGAGAGGTGGTTCCGTGATGAGAAATAAAAGCGGGAATCAGATGCACACTTCGGATGACCTGGCCGGGATCAAGAAAGCCAAATGCATCACAGTCAGAGTCTTCAACAAATGCAACCTTTGGAAGTCGAGCGTAGCTCATTCCTGATTGGTGGTCGGTCAAGGGCACCATCCATCTGACATAAAGAACCTCAATTTGGTGCTTTTTATTGGCCCTTTGATATTGAGCCATACATCCATGTGGTAAATGCCCAGAACATGGGCATACCAGTATGGATGTCGGGGCCTTTTTTCCCCAGATAAGACAATGATGTCGGCGTACGTCTGAGGATTGATTGTGTCATACTCTCGCCGAAGGTCGTAAGTCGTGTAATGAAGCTGTCAAGTGGGGGCACCATACACTAGCCAAACTGATAGTGTGCATAACATACCTGCATTGTTTGGGCAGTGTAGAGTCTGTTGTTGGAGATGATAACTGAATTGCGCTCGATGTCTGTGAAAGTATGGTCGCAATAGCCAACATCTAAGTTTTGAAGATGGTATAGTATATGGTCCTTGACTTTGGGTATGAATGCCTTGATAATACTATCTTGAATAAGGTGAACATCAGGAGAGCGCCACCTACTGCTACAGCTGGATCATTATCATGATCTCAAAGAAAACTGAACAAATCCATCGGATTGTTGCGGCTAAGTGTTGGAATATAGTGATGATCCTTCAATCCTGCAGGCAAGTCAACCAGCAGCTGTTCTGTAGTGTGCGAGTTGCGTCCTGCAACTTGCCGAAGGACTTGTCGATGACGCTCATGCTTAGCAAGTTGAGCTGGAGTGTTGAGTTTACTGGTCAACGGATAGAACACTTTGAGCATTCTATGCGCCAACTCTCCCTGACCAGAAATCAAATTGAGATGTGAACATAAAGCAGAGATTCATGTACGATTTGCGATGTAAAGGAGTCTATGGTCCCAAAGAGTCGAATTGAGTGTGCATAATCCCCCATGGCATGAAATTTGTAAGTGTTCATGTTAAATTTCTTACCCTTTCGGCCACCACTCCCAGCATCTGTGTTATCGGCACCTGAACATTCACGGGCGGCCTTGTGCTCGTGAGCGGCTTTTTCTTTCGGTAACTCTACCGTGGTGAAGGCAACACATGTGAAATCTCGGAACTTTTGCAGCTGACATGACAGCCTCTTGAACGTCTTGTCTAAAACTGTTAAGGTGGTCTCAGAATGCAGCCTCAGTTTGGCGAGGGCATGCCATTTGGCAAACCTGTAGAGAAGTGTTTGTATGATTGCATCATGATCATCTGGGAAAAGGCCTTTGAAGACTGGCATCACACACTGAGAAAGATGTAAATAGTGCACGTTGACAACTGAACCAGCAAAACAAACCTGCAAAATGTCTTCGAAGTCCCATGCTGCAAGCCTTTTCATTTCGGAGGTATTGTTCGCAAATTTGCGAATAACTCCATGACCATATGAAGGGATGTTGCGAAATCTAAGTTTAACGCCATCACTTTGAGTAAAGAGGAGAACTGTGTAGGACAAACCTGTTATCAAGAGTTGCAACCAGGTGGTCACCGCCAGGAAGGGCATACAGTAGATGGATGAGGTGTGTAAATTGGGCTTTCCATGTACCTAGCTCACATTCATGCATGAAATCTACAATGAGCATGTGAAATGCATCAAATCCTAGGGGTCCTAATTTTTCTACAAAAGCATTCTGGTTGAAGATCAGGTACCAATCCTAAGGGGATTCCGAAGACACTCACCACGGTTGGCACCCAGGATCCTTCACCAAGAGTAGCCTGTACCTTTGAGCCATTGACAGTATTTCCCCTGCTATAGATGAAGCCACGGGCCATGGTCACGCTGTCCAGACAGTAAGCTCTAAGCTTAGCTAGGCGATCTTGCATGTCTCTGAATAGACCCAGGAGATTGAATGAGGCTTTCGGCAGGAGACACCGTGGACATGGGCAAGAGCCCATGTCTTTGATTGTGGCTATTAAAACCCTGAAGCAAAGATTAGTACATCAATGAAAAATAAGAAAAAGAATGCACTTCTCTGGATAATCGGCCGAGTAAGTGAAGATACGTGGAAATACCCTTCTGAATACTCCATCCGGGCACTGGAGCACAATTCCATGGCGATAAGCATGAACAAATTCTGCATCCAGTAGATGTTTCCAACATGCATGAAATAAGTTGCACTGACAATGCGTATGAAGTGCTATCATGCCGCTTTTTGATATTCGATGTAAGCTGCTAAAGACATCTTTGACGTTATCTGGAATCTCAAAATCTGACGTGAGAGAGACGAACAGCATGGGAGGAAATTTGCCCACAGAAGGTAAAAAACCAACAAGATGGTATGTGCCAGATTTGGGTGCTGAGCGTGCGTACTTTGTTAAATTTCTGAAGTATAAGTAAAGGGGCCAGGCCCTAGCCGTTCCGAAAGTTGCAAGATGTGTTGCATCCGAAAAGAACATGAGTCTGGCAATAACACGGTCGAGCGAGCAGCCAGGTTCTCTTGGCAGCCTTTGCAGGTCGTCCTGAGCTTCTAACCAGGAGTCAGAGGTGTAGAGCTCATTGAACATGTGTTCTTGATGGTCATCGAGGGGGTCCTTCCAAATGCGCTGGAAAGGGAACAGATAGTATGCGCTGGCTTGAATATTAGCAAATGTGGAACAAATCACTGCAATAAGCGGGCGATAATGAAATCCCAGGATGCTGAACGACCTGGATGGGTCCTCTTTTGACCTTGTAGGTATCTCAAGGGTGATATCCATCTCCAACCAGTCATCTGGAAAGGTGGCAGTCCCCTTTCCGCCGTGGCTGTCCAATGCGCGCAAACTCTTCCTAACCGAAAATCCATCCAGGTCCTTGAGATTAAAGTCCTCCACCTGGATCATGTCTTTCACAAGACACATTACTTCTGCCTCAGATTTCTGATGGCTGCCAGAGTTCATCCACATCATAAGATGGTAGATGGTCATATTAGGGAAGGGATAAGGTGGTCCAGAGACCCCATGGGATGGATCATGTGCCTGAGTATCATGTGCACCAGCAGGCATTGGACAGCATGTAGCTAGTAGCGGAGATGGGATGAATTTATTGGGCTCAAACGAGGGGTGCCTAGGATATTTTCGACAGAGTTCAATTGCGGTAAACGCCGTTTGAAGAGAATCGCGCAGCATCAAAAAAACTCTTTGAATTCTGCACTGTGGTGGATTCTGAATTTCAGGGAGGGTAGGCAGACCATTCCCAGAGGAATCAGAAGGGTTGATGTCTTCATCGGCAGGCAGATAATTGTCGAAAGATCTTGGGACTAGCCTGAGCGTGCACTGCGAGGGACGCTGACCTGAGTCTACTAAGATAGATACATAACAAATGTTATGATGGTGCACACCTGAAATATCATGATGTCATTCAGTGGCGTCCTCCATGGCAATATCCAAAACACCTGAGTCCTGGGATGCAAAAGCCGAGGCACTCGTGTGAGTGGTACTGTCAATAGCTTTGTTGACAGGCTCAGGTGGCAGGCATCCTGCGGATTCCCAATGGGCAATAGGTTTCAAGGAACAAATCTTCGTAAATTGGATTGGTGCAAGCTAAGGATTGGGAGGTATGCGAATCAACTCACAGGCTAGTATGTAGAGTAGTGACTTACAGAAGTAATACTGCTGCTACTACCTGGAGTGAGCTGTGAGCTCAAATTTTGTGATACTGACTCTCTTGCCCAGTCCTGCCTCTTCTCTGTGGCTAACTTGCTTGCCTTCTGGTAATACTTGCACGTAGTGCGATGCCTGTCAAGTCCTCGAAAGTCCATGTCTCTCTCCCATAAGCAACACAATGCACCACAGGACACTGTCATATCCCATATCTCCGACATCCACAAACTACTTCCATCAGCGCGCTTCCTCCGGACCACCGGACCCGAACTCCGGACAGGTCCGCTCCACCGGACCTAACCCAAATCTAGAATCCCCCTTACTTCCGGCCCTCCGGCTCATGTTGGTATCCGCCTGCTATTGATCTCCGGTACCCGTCTCATCTCCGAGTTCATTTCTTTATGATCCGTTTTACTTTACTTGATCCGTTCGGACTTACTAATGTACTCACCATATGCTTTCCTCACTGCCTCTGAACTCCGGATTACTGATCCTTGGCTATACCTATAGTATATAAACTCTTGTACTTGTTGTAGATACCTCAGTTCGAATATTAAACATAGTTCTGCTCATTCCTGCCTCTCCGGACTTGAGTTCTCCGACTCTTGTCAAACTCCGACACTAGGCTAAGGGTTGACCCCTAAAGTCTATTTCTATTACTGGCTCTACCTTCGGGTAGTCTACCTCTGTCCCTTTCTGCTACCGGCTCCAGCCTTAAGCAGTCTACTCTTTGATTTGCGTTCTTTCGGTACTACCGGGTTACATCCCACTGGACTTGGTACTAACACTACCGGACTTGGTACTACCGGACCCCCTGAAATTAGGGGCATGTACTTGGGTAAGGGGCGCAGCGCACGAGCTGAAGCCAAGCCCCTCGGATCCAGTCCTCCTTTGAGCACGGCCTTAACAGACACCCTTAGAAGGATGAAGATGATGAACAGAATCCCAGGCAGTCGAGGTAGACGCACCCCCACTACAGCGGCTGCTACAATGATAATAAAGACTAAGCCCTGAGCCCTTGTAAATTATGACCTGCAGGAGTAATCTGACTTGTCTATACCATATCAATACCATATTACTACATCCTCATTTAGGCATCTTGCCATATTTGTTCAATACATAATGCGGTGTCATAATCAACATCTATTTGAAGTAGTATTGTGAAGAAGAAAAACAAGGCCAGCTATGGTGAGAATTGTGCGAGAACTTCATTGCTAAACAATGAGATAAAATACAACCAAGCAATGACTCAGAGGAAGCAGTGGCAGATGGTAAGAGAGGCAGGATGGTTCAAGAATCCTGGCAGTTTGACACCCATCTAGACGTGTATTCCGACAATACATATCTTGCCTTCTCAACTCTTTGCGCCCATAGATCTTCCTCGCGCTTCAGAAGCGTCAACAGTTGGGTGTACTGGCGAACACGGTTCTGTGCTGCCAGCATAACTTGTATATACAGTGTCAATGCTGAGCTGGGTGAACAACCTATCCTGTTCATCTTCCTCCAAGTTGATTCCATCGAGTGCCATCTACATCAAACTACTCAGTGCTTGCGGATAAGTGAAAGTTAAAAGGACTCTGTACTAAATACAACTGTAACTCATGTTTGCGCTGAGCATTTTGTACATCTGCACAATTGTTGGGGAATCCCTTGTCACCTGCATGAAGAGGGCCTGAAAGACCATGGGAAAGTGATGGCAATGGGATTGACGATGAAGACATTATGTTAGGGCAGGTTTAACGATGGTTGGCTTAAATGAGTCAAGCATTGAAATATAAAATGGGAAATTTTGGTTGGAGTAGTGTGGTAATTCAATTTATCACTACTCTCCTCAGCTCTCCTCAGGCTCTCCAGCCATAAGTTATGGTGTCCAGTGTGCTCTCTTTATTATCATGAGCAGCGACCATGTTATATCATAGGTCACTTGCGGAAAATTCAGGATGACTCGGATATATAAGGCAGGAGATCCTAATCAGGATGTGAGAGCAAAAGAAATGGGATTTAAATAACTTACCCCTTCGAAGAGTACTCAGCAAGAAACATGACATCCGACTCTGACTGGGATTCCCGTAGCATGGACTCCCGTCCCTCTGATTTCAAGGATGGAGTGGAAGACATCTTGACAAACACTAGCTTCAACATTGAGGCCCCACAGGAGGCGAAGGAGATGATCAATCAAGGTGTTCTACTCCGGAAAGCCACCAAGGACTGCTATGGATATAAGGTGCATGGGCAAGGCACACCTGCATATTCTGTGGCTGTTATAACTATAGCAAGATGGGAAGGTACAAATATCTCGAAACCCTCACCTCTAGACCTAGAGCAGGTATGTCACAGATGTGCAGATTATACGAGACTATTCTGACAAGTCTAATTACAGGCATTAGAATTTGGCAATGGCGACCCCCGGAAATATTGATGTGTCAAGTCCAAAATGAAAGCTACATGACAAGAATGATGGTGAGTGTGCACTCAGCCTTTCATCAATCATTCAAATGATGTACTCACCACCACATGTAGACTCTGTGTAGCTTCTTCCAGGACATTACCAATGCGTGGGCAGCATCAGTGCCTGCCATCGAACCACATATTG